>JABUQX010025076.1:0-40000 GCA_015478945.1 Trachelipus rathkii | reverse complement strand
CACATCCCTCCCTGATAAGCTTAAGCCCCCCACCTTAATTTTCTGCACTATATAACCAAGTTATATGGTGGAGCTCATCGTATATCCCATGAATATTTCTTTTATAAAAATCGGAAAAATACAAAATAAACAAAGGCAAAATTCAACTAAACAAAACAAATAAATAATTCTTTACAATTTTCCAACAAAATTGAACCAATTCCAAAAATAAGAGTATAATTCCATAAATTAACAAAATACAAAAACAAAATACATAAGATCATTTCATAATATCTTAACACATTATTTTAATAACATATCAAGCATATAATTCCAGTAGTATTACAATGTTAATGACAGTAACAGCATATAATTAATAATATAATCAATAATATCATCACAATCATATCACAGAATTCAAAACATCATAAACTTTATTTCAATATAATATATAATTGATATGTAGCAACTACAAAACGTAATATGAAACTGATTTACTTTTTCTGTTATTCAAATACAAAATAAAACTAATTCGATAGTAACAATACAAAATTTTTCTGCAACAAAAATACAAAATTATAAAAATAGAAAATTAAAAGGTAATTTTATTATAAATTTGTACAATTCATTTTTTTTCGAATACCTCTTTCCTTATTCCATTCTTGCAGAACTAAATCCTCTGTTGGTTTTCCATTTACTTGTCATTATTATTATTACATAATTTATTCATTTTTTACTTCGCGGTGGCAAAGAAGAAAATCCATGAGTCCCTTTCTCTTTTCCTTAACATACAAAATAACAAAATAACGAGATCAAAAGATTTTTGTTTGATCCATGATATTTTTGTTTAAATTTTTAACCAACTTCATTCAGGTGTTGTAGTGTAAAGAAAGAATATGGGCTTGTCATCGTCTCGCAGCAAAAAAAAAGAAGAAAACAAAAAAATAGATTAGTAACAAATATTGGAAATTTTATGACACCAGTTTTTCATGGGCTCATAAAAGTTTTAGTCTGTAGTATCTATAGTATCTAAAGTTTGGTATCGAAATCAAATCGAGATTTATTTAAAAAAATATCAGAAAATAAAAATATCTATATATAGCAACATCTCTGACTAGCTCTATCTATAAATAGTAGCTTCTAGTTTTGGTCCAACAGTTTTCTATCTAACTATTAACTAATAGTCTTACTTAAAATTACAACGCACAAGCATACTTTTATCAGATAGGAGAGATAGGAAAGTGTGAACACGGAAATAAAGGAAAGTCAGAGAGGTTAGAAGAAAGGACAGTGACAGAGGGACATAGTTTCAAAATCTGGAGTACGAAGGAGACAAGGGTATAATATTTATATAAATAAAAAAAATTTATACTTTCCCATTATTTTCCAAGTTCGAAGAAGTACTTGAAACTTCATGAATGACGCTGAGATCAATTTCCATATTCGGAAGTGAGCTGGATCTCCGTCTATTTCTAATATATTCAAGAGGAGTGGACATAACATATGGTATTTCTGTAACCCTTCCTCTACTCCGAGTGAAAGGCCTAAATCCTTCGCTTATTTCCTCTTCTTCATTAACATAAAACTGATTTATTCGGTTAGCATCCCTCTGTATTACTTCGTTCACACCCGGAACTTCTAAAGGCGAGGATGCTCTGGCGGGGACTATGTCATTTTCCAGCGGCGGGGAAAACCCCCAAAACTCTGTTACCGATGATCGACTAGTATGATCTGACTCTGGAGAGAACAAGTCTCCTGGGGACAA
Source organism: Trachelipus rathkii (assembly GCA_015478945.1). Taxonomy (NCBI): domain Eukaryota; kingdom Metazoa; phylum Arthropoda; class Malacostraca; order Isopoda; family Trachelipodidae; genus Trachelipus; species Trachelipus rathkii. Next base: position 38,256 of record JABUQX010025076.1, on the reverse strand, counting down.
CCCCAAGGGTCGATCCATAAAATGAGTAAGCAACTGAGAACCATCTTCGCACGACATCTCCTGGTCTTCGATTTCTTTGCTTACACTTGACTCAACAAGAACTGATGGAAATGAGAATCGACGTTCTTGATCCGGAAAATACCAATCATAAAAATCTAAAGATGAAGTCAGAAGTCCATCCTCTGCTACCTGTGATGGGGAACCGCCAATCTGTTCCAACACCCAGGGTGGAAAATTTACCATACCGGTTGAGGAAATGGAAATTGCACTGGGCTCAGAACCAGAAAAGGATTTCCTAGGGGAAATGGGCACTTCTATAGGGGGCAGGGAAAACTTCACTTTTGGTGATGCCCCCACCTCACTAACGGCGATGGAAGAATCTTTAGAAGAGGAATGTATGGATGAACCCATTCCTATGACCGACCCTTCACTTCTTTCCCCCATGTTTCCCTGAATTTTCTGCACCTCAACATCTAAATCCGGCATTCGTAAATATTCATTAACTGATATGGGGTTAAATTGTAAAAAACCCTCGAAATCTGCGTCTTCCCTTTCCCCAGTCTCCACACTAGTGTCAAACAATGAGGTATCTAAAGAATACTCCAGAGCCGGAGAGTCAAAGGAATCCTCCGGGAACATTTCTACTTGCTCAAGGTCCTCTGGATCCTCAGTCTGCAACTCCTCATCATCATCAGCAAAGAAAATGTCACGACTGTCCTTATTCCTAGCTAAATATTTACGCAGGTAGTTAGGAATGTCAATCCACGGCCTAAGATGTGAAAAATGAACTTTCTGTAGTCTACCATTGGGATCACTATATCGTCTAATAATATAGGTCACCCGATTTGGGTTCACTTCAATAACTACATGTGGGCCTTCCCATTTATTTTTGAATTTCATGACTGTGCTGGGACCAGTTCTAACCACCTTTCGGGCTACTTTTTGGCCGACTTTGAAGGGTTTAAAATTGACACTCCCCTCTTTCCAATATTGAGGAAACGTATGAGAGGGAGAATGAGACTTCTGCAGCAAAAAATCTGAAGGGGACATCCCCAAGGCACTATGGGACGTATGATTATAAATTAAGACAGAAGAAGGTAATTCGTCATCCCAATTAGCAGGCTGTTCGAAACTTAAACATTTGAGAATCTGTATCAAACTCCGATTAAATCTCTCGGAAATACCATTACTGGCCGGATGCAAAGGGGAGATACGAACATGTTTTACGTTGTGTTTACACAATACCTGCTGAAATGTTTGAGACGTAAATTCGGTCCCATTATCAGTGAGGATTCTATTGGGTATCTTTGGTAAGAATGGTAATATCTGGTGTTCCAATTTACTGGAAACAGTTGCACTAGACTTATTGGCAATAGGTACGACTGCTACCCATTTTGAATAATGGTCTATTAGTACTAAACAATATTTATTTCCCTTAAAAGTTGAAGGGAACTGAATAAGATCCATTGCACATAGATCGAAAGGTCCACTGGCAAGGATCTTTAACATTGGAGGAGTCATATTAGTTGAGAAATTTTTCTTAGTTTGACATATAGGGCAACAACGAACTATGTCGGATATTACTTGGTTAACCCGTGGATGCCAAAAGTTCTTGTAAATTAATTGGAGTAACTTGTTTCGTCCTATATGGGCACAAGAAATATGGAGCCGTAGAACGATATGTATTAACAAATCCAACGAAACCAGAGATAAACGATTTCCAGCTTTGGTTTGATAGTATAGGATGTCGTTGTCTAGCATTATTTTAGATTGATGGATCCTATATAATTTTGGGACTTGTCGCCAATTAAAATTATTACCTAATTTTCCAAGACCTCTCAACAATAATCGAAGAGTACGGTCGTTTTTCTGATCGCACATTACATCAGTATCATTAACACTAGAATTGTGAACTGTGATATTTTTTATAAATATGGGGTTTATCAACCCCACCATTAATGGCGATCTTTTCCTGTCTTTAAGGCCTTCAGCAACAACAATTAAATCATTTCCTTCGATACGGAGAAGTTGTAGTTGAGCCATATCCGGCAAAAAGTGATTTTCCCTAAGAACACAGGTTCCGAGAATAATAGGATGATCCTCCATGTATTTTTGAGGGACAATGAAGAAAGCAGAGGGCTGTGTGATGAAGTTTGATTGTAATATTAACCGCAACTCCACATAATGACTAATAGGAATAAGGTTTTGGTCCCCGAACCCACTTATGGCTCGGACCCCCAATTCTACAGATGGAAGCATTGTTTTATCCGTTACCAATAGAGGAATCACTTGAGAACTTACCAGATTGACCCCAGCTCCACTATCAACTAGGCAATCAAAACGAGGGGATCTGTCGTCATCTATGGCCACACCAATTACTAAGGGTTCTATATCGGCCTGACATAGATGTATGGGAATTATCATGTCAGGATCGAGGTTTTCCAATTCAAATCTCGCCCCTTCGCTGACCTCCTCTTCTACGAGGGTCTTTGAAGTGTTACATAAGTCCTTCACCCCGGGATCATCAACAGGTTCTGCAAATAGTTGAGTTAAAAGTCCTGCAGGTGCTTCAGTTAAGGTCGTATCTGGAGAAGAGTCCCAAACACAGTCCTTTTCCACCGGTTGACTCACTCCGGCGGGGACTAAAAGTTTAAAGGGACACATTCAAGCTCTTTTGCTCCTTTACACCTCCCTTCATAATGGGCTTTTTGACAATAATCACATGGGTCCAAAAACGGTCGTTGTGGACGTGGTTCAACCTCTGATGGTTCTGCATTACTTCGGGTTATATTCTTAACAGCACTGTTTCTATGTTCTTTAGTTTCTCGGGGGACTGAAGGTTCTAGAACGGAGGTTTCCCTATTGATAGGGGTACGGTTTGGACACTTTATGCCTGGGTGAGGGCCTCGGCAAAAAGGACAAGTAATACTACGTCTGTTATTAGGGGACGATGGAGGTGTTTTGTAGGAACAATCCTCCCTGATATGACCAGGCTTTTTGCAATAACTGCAAATACCTAAATATTTATAGCAGTTTTTCATTATGTGGCCAGTCTTTTCACAATAGTCGCAAAGAAGTTGTTGCCGATCTATTGTTTTTGTTCGTTCTGCATTATGACTTCGAGCATCGGAAGGTTTTGCAGGAGCGGTACTATGACGGTTATAATTTGATTTTTGCTGAGTCGGTTGCTGACTTACTATAGTCTTACTATTTTCCCTTTTTTTCAAGGTATCCTCCCACTTTGGATACATGACTGAGTTAATTTGGATTACTGAATCCACACTCTCATTGAGATCTTCAATAGGACGTTCTTTACTTCGGCGTCGAGATGTGGGCTTCTCTACGTTTTCATCAGTGGTGGCTTGAGCGATAGAATTCGGGAATACATTATTTTCAGTTTCCAGCGAATCGGCAAAGTTGACGATTTTTTCCCACGGTGTTCGACGAATTCCGTCCAATTCTTGCATTTTCAAATATTCTTTCTCGATTAACACCAATCTGCCACAAAAAGCTGTGCCAGGTCTCTGCGTCGACATTCAAATCGACGACCACATTTTGCACGTCTAGCATAGTCACTCAAACTAATGCATACATCCGAATGGATTGCCTGGGACGATGACAGCTGATCCGCTTGTGTTATTGTTTCTCGTCCTTCTCCTCATCATCATACCAAACACAGGTATCCCTGGTAAAATAGTTCGGTCGTTCTTTGTAACGCTTGTAAATTGGCAGAATTGACCTTCAGGCTGACGACCTATATAATATTACATGCTGAGACTGATGGATAATGTAGGCTGCAATGTCTTCAGTCTGTGAGATATATGAGAACTTCTCCGCCTCATATTGTACTCCCAGGTTCAACGAACCTTTAATTCTGGAATTTTTTAAGAGCTGGGAGTATCAGGATGCGTCGGATCATGTCATTTGTTTCATAGGTCCTGAAATACATTATCATGGTCATCCTCAATAATTGTATTCGTTGATATCGTGGCTGTCATGTCTATTATCTTTGACGTATGTATTTCACTTAGTCACTCGAGTCTGTCTCAGAATACCTATGTTTTCAGTTTACTGTTAAATCTTTGTCTATAGTTGGCAACTGTCTCTCGCGAGCAAAGTTGCTTCGCCGAGCATTGGCATCTCACGACAAGAGTAGTACCATGCTATTTTCTAATATTTATATTTCAAGTTTCTTGATTAAGTCTTCCTCAAAACGAGAACGTATCATTTGCTTCTCTCATCTGGACTGATTCGTTCGGCATATTTTTTTAGCGCTGCTGCTTTGTTTATGTAACCTTTCCTTCAAGTCTGTAATGCTTGAGAAACATTTCCTCTTCGATGGGTTTACCATCTTCTTTCTGAGTCTAGTTATCCCACTTAACATGGGGCTTGATGTGTTTTCGTAATCTATGTTCTGTAGAGCTAATTTTAAGATTTCAATGATATGCATAAGCTTGCATTGACTCTTTTTCTGATCACTCCGTAAGCTTGTGCTTTCTTTCTTCCTGAGGTTCCAAGTTACTTCGTAAGGGTTATTGGCTTTACCGTCGACATTTACTACTATCCTAAGATGATTACTGATTGATAACTATTCAAGAACAAGAGGGCGTACAGAAACGCAATGACAATGTGTAAAGAGACGACGAAATTAGTGAACCAAGTCACAAGGTGTGCGCGGCGGCTTATCAAACGAGAGACCAATCAGGAGTCCCTGATCAGGCACCAAATAAATTTGTGTATATATGTAAGGGAGAGGATACACAGGGGTTTCAACCAATCTGTAAACTCCCAATATTGGAAAATGGGTTGAACCCCAGGTTTGTATATTTTATTATTTAATGATTAAATTTATTATTGGAATCTTTTGAATTCTGTACTAAGTAAATTTAATAGTTTAAACTTAAGAATTAAAAAAAATAAGTGGTGAAGAAATTATTAAGAACTATACCTTTGATGGTCTAAACACAACTTCGGAATTTTGGTTTGCTATCACTCATCAAAATGGCCAGTCCTTCTGAAACAGAGCAGTAGACTTCATCTAGGCCAGATCACATCATCAACAGGACCCTAAAGGATTCAGCGTGTGCGTCAGAGGTGTTGTAAGTTGGTTCACAGACAACCGATGTAATATGTTGGTAAGTATTTTAAGGTTAAGTTCTTTTTAGGAGGGATAGAAAGAAGTATATTGAAGAATTTAGAAAATATATAGGATTATTAAGACGAATAAAACTCTATGTTTATTTAGGCTGAGTTATAGACAGCGTCGGATACTAGCTCGATAACCACAAAGGGGGAAAGTTACGTCGCTAATATATATTCCAATAGTTTCATGTTATTTACTATGTCAGATAGGTTCATTAGTTTGTTCTGTTATTGGAATTGGTTCGGTATGTCATATAATTTACAACAACAACATGAATTTATATAATAAATTATGGTTTCAATAAATTATTAACACCGCAATCAATTCTCTTTTGTTAGTTTTAGTTTTTTATTAATTAGTGGTCGATGATTTTTACTTAACTTTTATTTCCTTGCAGGTTAGGAATGTCCATCACGACAACACTGAAGTTAGTAACTATCCGGCTGCCTAGCATGTCTTAGATATTTATATATCCTTACAAGTTTTTGAGCTTTTTCTGACCCCAAGTTTTTTTCGAACTTTTGACCAAACAAGACCAAAAGTAGATAAAATTCTTTCAATTGATAAAGAACTGGCAGGGCATTAATGTAAGGAAGCAAAAAAAACTGGCAAACCACATCTGGTAACTTTTATTTATCAGTACATTTTTTCAATTTAGTAAACCAAAAACAGCACTCATAAACAACATTTAACATGTTGCATTTTATTAATTAATATTTTCATTATACATTGAATTATGGATTGAAAAACCTACCCCTTAATGCGTAGTATAGAAGAGAGGAAGGGTTTTTTCTTTTAATCAGTTTGTTTGATTTCAGATCAAATGGACCGTTGACTCCGCAGTTAGTATGAAATATGCAGGTAATAAGATGTAGTATATACAGAAGAACAGGTCAACTGTAAGTATAATATTACTAGTTTTAATATTTAGCACGATATTATAAATGTTTTCATAATTCATAGTCAGTTTTTTTAAGAGTAAATTAAGATTAATTAAGATTATAAGCAACTTAAACAATATCTTTATATTTAGCACTGACCTGCAATTGTTCCAATATGGTTTTACACCAGAGAGATAAATCTATTATCTTATTATCTTCAAAACTAATATTTACTTTTACAAATTTGGAAAATATATCTTATAACATAAATCTTTAAATATACATCCAACTGAAAAGATACAAATAATGTAATACTCTGAATTGTTCCCAAGCGTGGAACATAATATAAATAAGTATATATAAAATATAAAAGAAATCAGCATAAACTCTAAAAAAACTGGAACACTTCTTTGTGATCCAAGGCGATTTTTATAAAAGGAGAAAAATGAAAGAGACCAATTGGTCACCTTCACATTCCTCCCTGATAAGCTTAAGCCCCCACCTTAAATTTCTGCACTATATAGCCAAGTTATATGGTGGAGCTTATCGTATATCCTATGAATATTTTTTTTATAAAAGTCACCAAAAATAAACAGAATAAACAAAGGCATAATTCAACTAAACAAAAATAAATAAATAATTCTTTACAATTTTTTCAACAAAATTGAACCAATTCCAATGAAAATAAGAGTATAATTCCATAAATCAACAAATACAAAAACAAAATATAAGATCATATCATAATAATTATATACCTTAATACATCATTTTAATAACATTACATATAGCATATAATTTCATAATTTCAATAGTAATAGCAATAATAATAATAATATATCATAGGATATAATTTCAATTAATAATATCATTACAAATCATATCACAAAATTCCAAAAATATTATAGACTTTATTTCAATGTTTCAATGTAAATATCTAACTACAAAAATTACTATTACAAAATCTTAATAGGAATACATATTTTCTTTTACTCTTTTTATTCAAATACAAAAATGCAATGGTATAGTACAATAATATTAATGCAAAAATATAAAAATAGAAAATTAAATGGGTAACTTTATTATAATTCTTACATTTAATTATTACTATCCAGTCAGTAGAGCATTTCTTTTTTTTTTTTTTTATTACAGAGGCAAAGAAGAAAGTCTTTTGCGAGTACCTTTTTCTTCTCTGATTAATTTATTCCATTCTTGGATAATTAATTCTTGTTGGTATTCTGTTTTCAAATCCCAGTTTGTTTTATCCATAGCCCATCAAACACTCACTCTCAGGGTTTCCGTTATGTATGGGTCTAATGAAGGGCCTTGATTAAGTCTTAGTACAGGAGGCGGTGTAAAAAATGCTCGAGTATCTATTTGCAGCCATGAAGAAACAGCAACAGTTGAAACAGTGGAGGCCTTACGATTATTATTTAATTGAGTACGAAGGTCATTGGGCGGTGGTACATTTGGTACACTGGGAGCTGTCTGGCGATAAAGATCAAAAGAAGTTGTTTGATCCGAAACATCAGCAAATGAAGTAGAAGGGCCAGGTAGAGTTACATTAGAAGCTAGGTTAGGTGTAGAAGGCACTATAACATCACGTAGAATTCGCTCAGTTGGCTCTAACTGACACATGGGCATTAGGGGACGGGGATTACCACCAATTCTGTTTCGTGGTGGTAATTTAGAAGGACCATAAGATGTATGGGTTCTAATTTGACTTACACTAAACATTTGTCTATATTTATCCATCATAGCGTACAAAAATTTCCTATCCGGATGCAATCCATCATGAACTAGCGGTGAATTCATATGCCGAGTGACTTCATTCATATACTTCTGGTGTGGCGTGTTCATCAGTTCCATTTTATTGGGTCCTACAGTATAATAGTAATCTAAGATTTCATTTCCCAATATGACTTGTTTGTCTGTCCAATTATATTCCGCAGTATTCAACAATTCAAATTTCTTACAGGCGTTCACAGAATGTGTTCTTAATCTCTCTGGTGATAGTTCGGGATCTGTTTTACAATAATCTGCATACTTTTCATCCCAATCTCAGATTATTAATCGTCTATTAAATTCGTACATATCTTGTACTGGTGAAATCATCAAATAAATTTTTACTGCAGGATTTTTTTCTTTGGCAATTAGGGTTATCCCTTCCATTATATTGGGAACCTCATCAATACTAAAATTGGGAATTGGAGCAAATACTGTGGTTGTCATCCCTTCATCATTTATCAAAGATTTGCGGGTCCATGCCATTGGAACTAGCGACCAAATTATCAAGTAGTTTACATCTGGGGACCTCAATTTTTGAACTCTTGTAGGACATGCCGAAATGTGCCTACCAGCGTTGAAGTCAGCTCGAACTTGCAAAGAGAATTTTTGTTCCACATATTTCTTTTCATTTCTGAATAGTGCAGTTGTGGATGCACCCACTACCATCAACAGTGGCATAGTGAATATTCTTTTAATTAACCTTAAAAATGTGTAAAGAAAGAATATGTTGTGCTTGTCAAGCTTTAAAAAAAAAAAAGAGAAACAAAAAAAAACAGATTAGTAACGAGTATTGGAAATTTTATGACTCCAGTTTTTCATGGGCTCATAAAAGTTTAGTTTGTAGTATCGAATGTTGGTATCAAAATCGAGATTTATTAAAAAAAAGTATCAGAAAATATCTATTAAATATCATCTCTGACTAGCTCTATCCATAAATAAGTAGTTTTTTTAGTTTTGGTCCGACAGTTTTAACTATCTATCTAGTAGTTTAATAGTTTTACTTAAAATTACAACACACAGGCATACCATTATCAGATAGCAGAAGATAGATAGTAAGAGGTGAATGGAAATAAAGGAAAGTCAGAGAGGTTCTGAAGAGAGGACAGTGACAGAGGGATGTTGTTCCAAAATCTGGAGTACAAAAGGGGACAATGGTATAATATTTATATAAAAAAAAAATTTTATTTAAATTTATACTTTCTCATTATTTTCCAAGTTCGAAGAAGTACTTGAAACTTCATGAATGACGCTGAGATCAATTTCCATATTCGGAAGTGAGCTGGATCTCCATCTGGTTCTGATATATTCAAGAGGAGTGGACATAACATATGGTATCTCTGCAACCCTTCCTCTACTCCGAGTGAAAGGCCTAAATCCTTCGCTTATTTCCTATTCTTCATTAACATAGGACTGGTTTATTCGGTTAGCATCCCTCTGTATTACTTCGTTCACACCCGGAACTTCTATAGGCGAGGAGGCTCTGTCTGGGACTATGTCATTTTCCAGCGGTGGAGAAAACCCCCAAAACTCTGTTACTGATGTTCGACTAGTATGATCTGACTCTGGAGAGAACAAGTCTCCTGGGGACGGTCCAGAGGGTCGATCCTTGAAATGTAAATAAGTAAGCAACAGAGAACCTTCTTCGCACGACATCTCCTGATCTTCGGCTTCTTTGCTTACACTCGACTCAACAAGAACTGATGGAAATGAGAATCGACGTTCTTGATCCGGAAAATACCAATCATAAAAATCTAAAGATGAAGTCAGAAGTCCATCCTCTGCTACCTGCGAAGGGGAGTCACAAATCTGTTCCATCACCCAGGGTGGAAAATTTACCATACCTGTTGAGGAAATGGAAATTGCACTTGGCTCAGAACCAGAAAAGGATTTCCTGGGGGAAATGGGCACTTCTATAGGGGGCAATGAAAACTTTACTTTTGGGGATGGCCCCGCCTCACTAACGGCGATGGAAGAATCGCTAGAAGAGGAATGTATTGATGAACCCATTCCTATGACAGACCCTTCACTCCTTTCCCCCATGTCTCCCCGAATTTTCCGCACCTCAACATCTAAATCCAGCATTCTTAAATATTCATTAACTGATATGGGGTTAAATTGTAAAAACCCCTCGAAGTCTGCATCTTCCTCCTCCACAGTCTCCACACTAGTGTCAAATATAGAGGTATCTAAAGAATACTCTGGAGCCGGAGAGTCAAAGGAATCCTCTGAGACCATTTCTACTTGCTCAAGGTCCTCTGGATCCTCAGTCTGCAACTCATCATCATCAGCAAAGAAAATTTCACGACTGTCCTTATTCCTAGCTAAGTATGTATGTAGGTAGTTAGGAATGTCGATCCACGGCCTAAGATGTGAAAAATTAAGTTTCTGTAGTCTACCATTGGGATCACTATATCGTCTAACAATATAGGTCACCCGATTGGGGTTCACTTCAATAACTACATGTGGACCTTCCCATTTATTTTTTAATTTTATGACTGTGCTGGGACCAGTTCTAACCACCTTTCGGGCTACTTTTTGGCCGACTTTGAAGGGTTTAAAATTGACACTCCCCTCTTTCCAATATTGGGGAAACGTATGAGAGAGAGCATGAGACTTCTGCAACAAAAAATCTGAAGGGGACATCTCTAAGGCGCTATGGGACGTATGGTTATAAATTAAGACAGAGGAAGGTAATTCGTCATCCCAATTAGCAGGCTGTTCGAAACTTAGACATTTTAAAATCTGTATCAAACTCCGATTAAATCTCTCGGAGATACCATTACTGGCCGGATGCAAAGGGGAGATACGGACATGTTTTATGTTGTGTTTACACAATACCTGCTGAAATGTTTGAGACGTAAATTCAGTCCCATTATCAGTGAGGATTCTATTGGGTATCTTTGGTAAGAATGGCAATATCTGGTGTTCTAATTTACTGGAGACAGTTGAACTAGACTTATCAGCGATAGGCACGACTGCTACCCATTTTGAATAATGGTCTATTAGCACTAAGCAGTATTTATTTCCCTTAAAAGTTGAAGGGAACTGAATAAGATCCATTGCACATAGATCGAAAGGGCAACTGGCAAGGATCTTTAACATTGGCGGAGTAATATTGGTTGAGAAATTTTTATTGGTTTGACATATAGGGCAACACCGAACTATGTCGGATGTTACTTGGTTAACCCGTGGATGCCAAAAGTTCTTGTAAATTAATTGGAGTAACTTGTTTCGTCCTATATGGGCACATGAAATATGGAGCCTTAGAACGATATGTATTAACAAGTCCAGCAAAACCAGAGATAAACGATTTCCAGCTTTGGTTTGATAGTATAGGATGTCGTTGTCTAGCATTATTTTAGATTGATGCATCCTATATAATTTTGGGACTTGTCGCCAGTTAAAACTACTACCTGATTTTCCAAGACCTCTCAACAACAACCGAAGAGAACGATCGTTTTTCTGATCGCACATTATATCAGTATCATTAACACTAGAATTGTGAATTGTGATATTTTTTATAAATATGGGGTTTATCACTCCCACCAATAATGACGACCTTTTTGTGTCTTTGAGACCTTCAGCAACCACAGTTAAATCATTTCCTTCAATACGGATAAGTTGCTGTTGAGCCATATCCGGCAACAAGTGATTTTCCCTAAGAACACAAGTTCCGAGAATAATAGGATGATCCTCCATATATTTTTGAGGGACAATGAAGAAAGCAGAGGGCTGTGTGATGAAGTTTGATTGAAATATCAACCTCAACTCCACATAATGACTAATAGGAATAAGATTTTGATCCCTGAACCCACTTATGGCTCGGACCCCCAATTCTACAGATGGAAGCATTGTTTTATCTGCTACTAACTAAGGGATCACCTGAGAACTTACCAGATTGACCCCAGCTCCACTATCAACTAAGCAGTCAAAACGAGGGGAGCTGTCATCATCTATGGCCACACAAATAACTAAGGGTTCTATATCGGCCTGACACAGATGTATGGGAATTATCATGTCAGGATCGAGGTTTTCCAATTCAAATCTCGCCCCTTCGCTGACCTCCTCCTCTACGAGTTCTTTGAAGTGTTACATAAGTCCTTCACCCCGGGATCATTAACAGGTTCTGCAAATAGTTGAGTTAAGAGTCCTTCAGGTGCTTCAGGTGAGGTCGTATCTGGGTAAGAGTCCCAAACACAGTCCTTTTCCGCCGGTTGACTCACTCCAGCGGGGACTAAAAGTTTAAAGGGACACATTCAAGTTCTTTTACTTCTTTACACCTCCCTTCATAATGCGCTTTTTGACAGTAGTCACATGGGTCCAGAAACGGTCGTTGTGGACGTGGTTCGGGCTCTGATGGTTCCGCATTACTTCAAGATAGGTTTTTAAAAGAACTTTTTCTATATTCTTTAGTTTCTCGGGGGACTGAAGGTTCTGGAACAGAGGTTTCCCTATTAATAGGAGTACGGTTTGGACACCTTATGCCAGGGTGAGGGCCGCAGCAAAAAGGACAAGTGATACTACGTCTGTTATTAGGAGATGATGGATGTGTTTTGTAAGAACACTCCCTGATATGTCCAGGCTTTTTACAATAACTACAAATACCTAAGTATTTGTAGCAGTCTTTCATTATGTGGCCAGTCTTTTCACAATAGTCGCAAAGAAGTTGTTGTCGATCTATTGTTTTACGATTTCGAGAAGCATCGAAAGGTTTAGCAGGAGCAGCACTATGATGGTTATAACTCGGCTTCTGCTGAGTCGGTTGTTGATTTTCTATAGTCTTGGACGGATTACTATTTTCTCGATGATTCATTCAAATCAGTTGACACATCACTAACCTCCGATACATCATCCAGCTCATCCATACTTTCATTCAAAGATTCACCCTCCGAGAAGAAAGCGCGTCGAGATGTCGGCTTCTCTACAACTTCATCAGTGGTGGATTGAGCGATAGAATTAGGGAATACGTTTTCGGTTTCTAGAGAATCGGCAAAGTTGACAATTTTTTCCCACGGTGTTCGACGAATTACGTCCAATTCCTGCATTTTCATGTATTCTCGGACGCTTTTCTCTATATAGGGTGGTAAGCTGCACAAAAAGGCTGTGCCCAGCGAATCATGCTTTCGCATGTCAATCCCACGATATGCACGTCTAGCAAGTCGCTCGAGACGTAATGCGTACATCCGAATGGACTCGCCTGGGACTTGATGAGCAGCGTGATACGCTTGTAGTTTGTATTCTCGTTTCCTTTTCTCCTCATCCTCATACCAAACTACAAGAGTATCCCTGACTGAGAAATAGTTACGGTTGTCTTTTGTTAACAGCTTGTATAGTTTCAGGAATTGACCTTCTAGCTGACGACCCAATAATCTTGACTATTGCTGAGGACTGTTGGGCTGCAATAGTCTTCGAAGTCTTTGAGATATACGATGAGATCTTGCTTGGCCTCATATTTGTACTTCCCAGGGTCAACGACCTTTAATTTCTGGGAATTTTTCTCAGAAGCTGTACGAGTATCAGGATGGCTTCTTGCATCATGTCTATTTTCTGTTTCATTTGAGGTCCTGAATACATTTCAGGCTCATCATCAGAAATGTAGTTCTATTGATTATTTCGTAGCTTTGGCGATGTTATATATCTCGACATAGGTATTTCAGATTTATACTCATTCGAGGTCTGTCTCAAATACCTATGTTTTTCAGGTTTACTATTAAATTCTTTTCTATAGTTCGGCAACTGATCTGCGAGCAAAGTTTTCTTTGCAGAGGCATTGGGCATCTCACTAACATGAGTAAGTAACCCATGCTTATTTTTTCTAATGTCTATATTCGTTTTTTTTTGTTCAAGGTCTTCCTCGAAAGAGGAATCTTCATCTTCTTCTTCATCTTGGACTGAGTTCTGTTCTGCTTATATTTCTTCGGCTACTTGCTTTTGTTTATGTAACCTTTCATTCAAGGTCTGTAATTCTTTGATGGTAAACATTCCATCTTTGATGGGTTTACTATCTTCTTCTGAGTCTAAATTATCCCATTTAACATGGGGCTTGCTACGTTTGTCGTAATCTATATTTCTAGTGGTAGCTAAGTTTAAAGCTTCCAACGATATGCCATAAGCTTGCATTGGAACGTTCTTTTTCTTTATCGCTCCATTAGCCTTTGTGCTTTCTTTTCTACCACGAAGGTCTTAAGTTATCCTTCGGTAAGGGTTTATTTGGTTTTCCGTCGGACATTTTCACTACTGTATCCTATAGACTAGCTAGTACTAAATTCCAATTCAAGAACAAGAGGGCGTACAGAAACGCAATGACAACGTGAAGAGAGATGACGAAAATGGTGAACCAAGTCACAATGTGTGCGCGGCGGCTTATCAAACAGAGACCAATCAGAGTCCCAGTTGGGGCGAAAAATAAATTTGTGTATATATGTAAAGGAGAGGATATATGGGGGTTTCAACCAATGTAAAACTTCAATACTGAAAAATGGGTTGGACCCCGGGTTTGTATATCCAATCCTTTGTGATTCACAATTTATTATTGTGATTGTTATAATCCTAAAGCTGAATAAATTTAATGAGGTAATAAATTTAATGATAACAACTTAAAGGAAGAAATAAAGAAAATAAGTGGTGAAGAAATTATCAAGAACTATACCTTTGATGGATAATCAACACTTCGGAATTTGTGTGTGATACATCGCATCTAAAATGGCCAGCTCTTCTGAAATAAAGCTATCAGATTTTCTCCTATGCCAGATCACATCATCACGAGACCCTAAATGAAATCTCCTTGACAAGCGTGTGCGTCGGAGATATAGTGATTTGATTCACAGACAACAGATGTAATATGTTTAAGTATTTTAAGGTTAAGTTCTTTTTAGGAGGGATAGAAAGAAAGTATAATGAAGAATTTAGAAAATATAGGATTATTAAGACGAAGAAAACTCTATGTTTATTTAGGCTGAGTTATAGACAGCGTCGGATACTAGCTTGGTAACCACAAAGGTAGAAAGTTACGTCGCTAATAGATATTCCAATAATTGTACAACTTATTTACAGTGTCAGATATGTTCATTAGTTTGTTCTGTTATTGGAATTGGTTCGGAATGTATATAATTTATAAAACTAATTTACATCATAAATTATGGCTTTAATAAATTATTTACCGCACTCAATTCCTTTATTTTGTTAGTTTTGCTTTTTAGTTAGTAGTCTATGATTTCTACTTATCTTTTTTTCTCTTGCAGGTTACGAATTGTTCATCACGACTACACTGAAGAATTTCAGAATATAAATCCAATATCTGGTAAGTCTTTTCTTTTACAGATATGGAACACTTCTTATCACAACACAAGATTTTCACAATAGGTAGTTTGCAATGATCGGTAAGTTTAACTTCAATTGAGACGACGTTCGATAAGAATTTCAATTCATATAAGATTCAGGTAAAAATAAATCCAGGTGAAGAGAAAAAGTCCAAGGGAAAAGAAAAATTCTGGAGTAAAAAAAAAAAAAACCTGGCAAACATAAATCAAATTAGTTCTCATATAGGCATTGCCTTTGTATTTAACTATAGTTAAACTCAAAAGCAGCACCATGATAACAATTTAACATGTTTGCCATTTTTCATTAATTAATATTTTCATTTATAAATTTAAATATGGATTTAAAACACCTACCCCATAATCTTTGTTAATAAAAGGAGGGGTTTTTCTTTTTATATTCAGTTTGGTTTTTCAGATCAGAATGGAGCCGTTGACTCCTCAGTCAGTATGAAGTATGCAGTAGTAAGATATATTATATACAGAAGAACAGGTCAACTGTAAGTATAATATTACTAGTTTTAATATTAAGCACGACATTACAATTCATAGTTATTTTTAAGATTACTTAAAATTAATTAAAATGATAAATAACATAAATTACATCTTTATATTTAGCACTGACCTGCAAGTTTTCCTAAATCCTATATGGTTTTACAGAAAACTGAAATAATGGTTTATTTATTATCTTCAACAAAACTATTATTGTCTTTTTGTTTTACACCAACGAGATAATTATAACTATCTTTCCATTTACTAATACTATTGTTACAATTTTGGCTAATATTTGATATAAGTATAACATAAATACTTCCAACTGAAAAAAGGACATAAACATATATTATTCTGAATTGGTCCCAGGCTTGGAACATAAATAGATATAAATATATAAGATATAAAAGAATTCAGTATATACTCCAAAAAAACTGGAACACTTCTTTGTGATCCAAGGTGATTTTTATAAAAGGAGAAAAATGAAAATGACTAATTGGTCGCCTTCACACACACACACACACATATATATATATATATATATATATATATATATATATATATATATAATATATATATATATATATATATATATATATATATATATATATATATAATATATATATATATATATATTACGCCAGGCGTAAAATAAAATTTCAATTCTTTTTTTGCCCTAGTGCGGAAAAGTTGGGCACTAGTGGGTATTTCATGTGTGCAAAGTTTCAAGAAAAAAAAATATCTTCCGTCTCGATTTCGTCCTTGATTTTTAGCAGATTTTTTGCCATATAGTTAATAATGTGTATTTCGACTGTTTTGTACCCAGCTTCTCATTTTATTCGTAAAATGCAGAAGTAACCGGAAATTCACCACTGAGAGGCATAGGTGGCACACTGCGTGCGCACATGCGCTCCGCTATCTAATCACAATCAAGGTCACTCTTCGTTTACAAGTGAAATTCCCATATGTGATGAGTTTTTCAATGATTTTGTTTCGATTGGAATAAAAATATTGTGTTCATTAAATTTATTTGTAAGAACGTCCCTGCTTGATTTTGTTACTGGAATTTTTGATTATTTTATAACAGCACCTGCTAAAGTAATTAAGAATTGGTAAATAGTAATGTCATGTTTTAGCAAGGAATTATTTGCAAAGAAAAATGCATAGTAGAAGCAGCGTATTTTGTCCAGTGTTTGGCGCTCCAACGGAGTTAAGTTGCCATATTTTGCCAACATATGAAGACGTAATGAAATATTAATTGTTGGTTCGGAATGATTGCAAAGTGAAGTTAAATAATGTCAATCCAAGTGTATCAGATGTCGCGGATAAAGTGGCAGAAAGAATCGAAGAAAATTGGCATGCAGCCTCTCTTCCTTTTATTTCGCGCCAACGTGTAGTACAGATGATCCGCACATACAACGAAAAATACAAGAAGATAAAGAAATATTTTGGCATGAAAACATTGTCAACAGCAACTTTAGAAACGAAGCTTAAAACCTTCCAGATAGACTCGCAGAAATTGTTCGACATTTCTTCATGTAAGTGTGTTTCTTTTCAAAAATGTTATTGCCCAAAGCATAAAAGGATCCCTGAAATGGAAAGATCTTTTCTTATAGACCAACGAACACTTAGGCAAATGTCCATAGGCACAGTTGATTTAAAAACAACTGAAAAGCTGAGGAAATGAGTCGAAAGGAAGCAGAAAGAGACAGAAGCATTGAGACTTAAAATAGACGTTTCTACATCTGCTACTCCATCTATGCTCACTTTTCCTGAACCAGATTCTGACGTGGATCCACATCCACATCCACATCATTCCGATAGTGAAACAGAATACTTGAAGCCTTCCACGTCCACATTGACACAATCTGAAGAAAAAGACGTCACGTAGCTAATGCTGGGTATCGTCCTGATCGTGACGTCTTTTTCCCCTTCAGATTGTGTCAATGTCGACGTGGATGACTTCAAGTATTTTGTTTCACTTTCGGAATGATGTGGATGTGGATCCACGTCAGAATCTGGTTCAGGAAATGTGAGCCTAGATGGAGTAGCAGATAAAGAAACGTTTATTTTACGCCTCAATGCTTCTGTCTCTTTCTGCTTCCTTTCGACTCGTTTCCTCAGCTTTTCAGTTTTTTTAAATCAACTGTGCCTATGGACATTTGCCTAAGTGTTTGTTGGTCTGTAAGAAAAGATATTTCCATTTCAAGGATCCTTTTATGCTTTGGGCAAGAAAAAGCACAAAAATAGAAATGAAAGACATTGTCAAAAAATTTCTGCGAGTCTATCTGAAAGATTTTAAAAGCTTTGTTTTTTTAAAAGTTGCAATTGACCAGTTTTTTATGCCAAAATATTTCTTTATCTTCTGTATTTTTTGTTTATGTGCGGATAACTGTACTACACCTTGGCGTTGAAATAAAAGGAAGTGAAGGCTGTATGCCAATCTCTTTGATTCTTTCTGTCACTTTATCTGCGACATCTGATACACTTGGATTGATGTTATTTAACTTCACTTTGCAATCATTCCGAACCAACAAATAATATTTCATTGTCTTCATATGTTGGCAAATATGCTGCTTCTACTATGCATTTTTCTTTCAAATTTGTAAATATATGACGTTAATTACTGCATGAATTCTTAAATACTTATTAGTAGTTCGATTATAAAAATAATCAACAAATTCCGTAATAAAAATCGAGCAGGAACTTAGCACACATGACCTACCCACTAGGGCCTCAACTTTTCGCACTGGGCAAAACTGAAAAAAAATTTTTTATTTGACGCTCTGCCCTAATTATATATATATATATATATATATATATATATATATATATATATATATATATATATATATATATATATATATATATATATATATATATATATATATATTTCTCATATATATTTTTTTTTTATATTTTTTTAATAAAAAGTAAACATGTAACATGCTTGTTCCTAATGTAAAATAATAAATTACTTAAACATCTAATTGTCAATAAGAAAATAAGTTCCAATAATGTACAGAGCTGGAACAAAATATCGGGACTCAATATTCTCCCGAAAATGATAAGAGTCTTCCCCCAGAGCTCAGACTCGCTGGTTGTGTTGCTGTCTGACTCATAGTAGTCTTTTTCCAAGCTCAGACTCGCAAGGTTGTATCGAGAGTTTGACTACTGTTGTTATGTTATGTTTGAGACCAAACTCACGTGCTATGAAATGAGTTTGCTCCCGAGTGCCTTTTCAATGTTAAATATATAATATATGTTAGATTTTTATGTCTACTTTTTAAGTCTTTTTTTAAGAAAAGAAATACAAGTGTTTGTTTAAAGAAAGTGCAACTGTGTTATATATATATCATCTGATTGTCCAGCTTTTCCATTAATGATTTATTGAACAATTAAATCATTCTCGTGTCCAACTTATTATTATTCAAGATTGTACTGTGAACTGTGAAGTGTCCTATATTTCAACAATTGACATTGTGAGTAACTTTTACTTTAAGAATTATTTCTCCAAACTATTTGAAGAAGCTTTGCACTAACTTATTTACTATTTATTGATAACACACAAATATATTGAAAGGTATCTCGCATTTTAACTACATTTATTTATTCTACGAATATATTTCCATTGATGAAAGAACTAATCTACTGTAAATATAATTGTATTTTATATGACTGCAATAATTATTTATCTAGTCTTAAGAATGTTATCTTTACAGTGAGAGGAAAGCATTAGCGCATTTTTCATTACATATTTTATTTAATAAAATATATTTATGTAAAAAAGTTACTAAATGACAAACCGTGTCATTTACCTTCAAGCATTTTGATTTTTGAATGATAATAAAGAAATTAAAGTCCTGCTGCTTTCTTACGAACTTCTTCGGTCGAGTCTTGATGCCACCCTCTTGTAAGGCAATACATGGTCATTCTGAAATGTAAGTTCCCTATATTAGAAGAAGAAATTTGGGATATATATATATATATATATATATATATATATATATATATATATTATAATATATATTATATATATATATATATATATATATGTATATAATATATATATATATACGGTAAATATATAGCCGTATATATATATATATATATATATATACTATATATATATATATTATTATATATATATATATTATAATTATATATATATATATATATATATAAATTATATATAATATTATATATATTATATATATAGTATATATATATATATTATAGTGTTTATATATAATTTCCTCTTCAATATTTCTAGAATAACCATAAAAGCAAAAGTAAAAGAAATACTACAAGTCTATAAATTTAAAAAATTGCTTTAGTTTTCTCTTATCAGATGTTTAACGATTAAAAATTGTATATTAAAAATATTACATTTGTTATATTATTTATAAATATTAATCATATTTGCATAAAAATATATATATTTTATAAAAACTTAGTTTTAAGCAATAATAATGAACTTTTAACAATAAACTCCATCTTGTGTTTATATTAATGTTCAGAATGTGAAGCAAACGCCATCTACCGAGAGCTTCGGCAGTGTTTCATTTTATTATATTTTACATAAATCCATTTTTAGAAAAGTTAGACCATAAAATATGATTTTTTTTAACTGTTAGTAAAATTAATAGAAATAATAAACATGTTATTATATGTAATAAATGTTATAATATTTATATTATTTGTATAGAACAGAATTTTTACGTGATTGTTCATTTTTTTTTATAACTTTATACGACTTTTTCGTTTAAAAATAATAATTTCTGGTGTTTTCGCTTTGGTCTATTAGCTTTTAAAGAGATATTCGTAGCGCTTTGTGCTACGCACCTAAGAGAGTAACTTGCTAATATATAGAACAATACTGAAATATCAGATCCGACCTACGAAAGCAGGAAGCCAGAAGAACTCTGATAAGAAGTGGACTCCCTGTCTCTCTACTAGATAGTTGAACTGCCACGTATTCTACAAAAGTTGGCTGCCTCGTCTCTCCCCCGGAGTTATACTACAAGATCTCCGAACTGCCCTACTTTCTTCTCTCTCTTCTCTCTTCTCCTACCAAGAGGCTTAGAAACCTCCCCAGGGTTACCAAGAACCTTTTGGATGATCTTCAGAGGTTTCTCCTATCGTGGATGGTCTCCGTGGATGGTGCTTTCGTCTGACCTCCGAGATCCTCCAGTTAGTCTTTCACCCTAAAAAAGTAGTTTAACTACTAAAAGATAATTTCGCAGTAGCCGCTGAGGTTACTGTCATTAGAATAAGCTACCAGAGTAAATTTATTACTCTCTGTCCCTTTCCAGATTTGTAACCAGAGTTGCCCGAAGAACACCCAGCCTCCTGTTTAGCCAACGAGCCATGCAGATTCAGCCATCACCCTCTCCGACAACGCTTCGCCACCCTTTGCTTAGCCGAACTTATCCGAACCAGTCGACGCTTGTCTGAAGTGGAACAGACTGACATCGCGCATACAATGCTGATGCATCCTCCGTCGCTATAAATAGTTTGTCATTACCCAGATTAATAAGTGATTATCATACAAGTGGTGCCAATACGACCGATTATACTAATATAGCAGAACTGACGACTATATATATAATATATATATATATATATATATATATACTATATATATATATATATAATAATAATATATATATATATATAGATATATATATATATATATATTATTTTTAATTATTTACTATATATGGGCGTCACCAGCTTCCAACCTAACGGAGGGGGCAGCTTTAGAATTTTATAAAGCTTTTGATATATATATATATATATAGTAATATATATTATATATATATATATAAAGCTTTGTATATATATATATATATATATATATATATATATATGTAGAAATATATATTTTTGTTTAGACAACTTGACATTTTCTCTTGGTAGTAATTAAAAAACGCTGGTCACATACTCTTTTATTAAATCCAAATTCAACATAAACTGGACAGGTAAAACCTGTACAGAAAAACCTGTATAATAAAAAACAAAAGAAATAATGTAATATAAATATACATAATTAATTCATAATAAATAATCAATATATATACCGTATATTTAATATGAAAACATTATTAATATTATTTCAATAAAAATTATGTAAGTTATTTTTTACTTTAATTTACTTTAAATATTAGATTACATATATTAATTTCAAACAAAGTTTTATCTAACTCAACAATAATATTTCAAAACTTTATAAATCAATTAGGGCTATTTTTAATTAATAAATTGATATCATTAATATAACATGACAAATTATAAAAACATATTAACTTATAATATTATAATTAAATTATTGATTAATTATAGATATAAATAATAAAGATTAGTAAAATATAAATTAAACATAAATAAAAATAATTCTCTAAAATAATAAAAAGCTTTAAGAAAGCAATAAACAATCTTTAAAACAACAATAAGAATATTTGAATACAAACTATTATTATTATTTTAGGGATGGGCCGGATATCCGGCCTATCCGGTCCAAGTTTTTTGATATCCGGTATCGCCAGCCGGATATCATTGTTAATCCGGCCGGATAACCGATAATTACTTCCCTAAGTAAGGTTCTTCCTCGTTTGTTTGAATATTCCAATATTTGAAAATTTATATATAATATATTATATATAATATATATATATATATATATATATATTATATATATAATAATATATATAATATATATATATATATATATATATATATAATACTATATATATAATATATATACTTGATTAGACTTTCGATGTTGGGTACCAATGTTTATATTATTTATTCTCATTTATGTTGACTGTAACAATACAAATTTAATCTGAATTTGGTGGTGAACGTTTTCATAACTTACGGTAAAATATGGTAATATTAAAATATTATAATTAATTATATTAATAAAAAATATTAAAACATAATGGTAAAAATATTATATTTATAATAGAAATAAGCTACCAAGACACATTTTTACCACCACAATTTTATTCTCATGTTTAAGATTGTAATTACTAAATATGTGAATTACACTGTTATTTTACACGTTTTAAGCATTCGGTATTATTTACCACTATATATACGCACATTCTCAGAGTTGGCACGAAAAAAAAAAAAAAGGAATTTATTCTCAAAATGTTACCCGCCTTCAGTGATAAAATATAAAAATCATAGCAAATGTCAGGGCACAAA
Organism: Trachelipus rathkii; assembly: GCA_015478945.1. Taxonomy (NCBI): domain Eukaryota; kingdom Metazoa; phylum Arthropoda; class Malacostraca; order Isopoda; family Trachelipodidae; genus Trachelipus; species Trachelipus rathkii. Next base: position 15,427 of record JABUQX010025076.1, on the reverse strand, counting down.
ACTTGATAAATGCAATGTTGGAAGTAAATATACGTCTGCTATTAAGAAAATGTGGTGCTACAAATAAATGGTCAATATCGATTATAACTTATAAGACATTGATCGAGAACTAACATATTATCAATATTGAGATCGGGTCGATTAAGTAAACACTCATATCATTTATAAATATTAAAATATTTAAAAAAAAAAAAAAAAAAACTGTTTAAAAAAAGTTCCTTTTCTAAAAAAAAAAAAAAAAAAAAAAAGATTTGTCGGTGTTTGCTGTCAGAGTACAAAGATGGCCAGCGTGTAAAATTGTGGACTAAAAATTTTGGCATTCCGAAACCCCACAATTAATTTTTTTGGTAGTCCTCTAATTCTGAGATGATATAACCATTTCCGCAACTGCAATTCCGAGACAACATTTTTTTCAAGATTATCGCAATTCGAATTCTCCTCAATTTATTTTTGGTAATTCGCAATCTGCGTAAGACTTAAATTGCGAACGCCCACCTCCTGAGATATATATATATATATATTATATTATATATATATATCTAATATATTATATATATATATATATATATATAATACTATATATATATATATATATATAATATATATAATATTAGAGGTGTACCCGGAATATCCGGTCCGGCCGTAATTCCCGGTCTGGCCGAATTCCGGCCGGAATTTGACATTTTTTTCCGGTTCAGGTTCGGCCGGAATTTTTGAAAAATTCGGCTGGAACCGAATTATTTTCCTTAATTAAACTTCCTAAACACTTTTGAAAATATTGCTTGAATTGTGGAAGTAAAAGAAAAACTGTTCATCAGTTTTGGGGCAATATTTTTAAATCGTTTTTTCCTCAAAAATTAATTTTAGCTTTTGAAAATAGAAAATAATTTTTCTGAATATGGGGGAGGCTGGAAAGGAGAGTATGTTTGGGCTAGTAACTGATATATTTGGGATTTTAAGCTTTGTTCACTTTCCACCATTTAAGGAATTCTTCTTTTCAGAATTAGAAATTGATTTTTTCCTGGTAAAAATTTTAATTTCTTAAGAATTTCAACAGTTTGAAGAGCCAGCTGATTTTTTTTTTTCCTTTTTACACTAACTGAACTCGCTGTCACTTTCACTTTCTTCAACTTATAAAAACTAGTAACTTTGGCAGTAATTTCTTTCTTTAATGCTCCTGATGATTTTGAGTACTTGACAAATCTAAGTTTATTGTAGATAATGCTCGTTTCTGAAGATTATCTCATCGCCTGAACCTTCTTCTGTAATGCTACTACTATTTATCACTTCTACCTTCAAATTATTTGGGATATTTCTTCAAGCTCCATTTTCTACTCAATTCTCTTAATTCATTCGAAAATTAAGTCAGTTAGTATCTTGGGTCTACTACAGTTTTAAACATTATCTTGTTTTGATATATGTCTATTGATCTTTCTCTTCCTTTTTATTCATAATCTAAACTCTAATACCTTCTTCAGCTCTTCTTTTTCTCTGCTGTCATCCACAGAGTTTGAGAGATTGCTGGAGAGCTCTAATATGTAAGAATAATTAATTTCTATTCAATCTCCTTATAGTTTCCGTAACCCTGAGAAATGGTTGCAAAACAATTTTAGAATTTTTTAAAGTATTTGTCATTTATTAGGCAGCAAAGCTTAAAGATTGTTCTATAATATAAACCTGCAGAGGTCTTTTCAAACATTCAATTTCTTTTCCAAATCAAAAATGTGCTCATCTCCCACTTGTTTAACATCTTGAATTGGCATAAGTCCCACTTGCACAATTTACATCAACATTCGGCGGCGTTGTTTTAAAGTTCATTACAGCCTAAAAACTGGAATGATTGAAATGTGTACAAATATTGCCTACATTTTTCTTAGTTATAAATCCACATCGAGTGTATTGTGTAAGGAAAAATAAGAGTCATCTTTAATAATGATTTGAATGTTTATTTGAGAAACATTTTGTGGTTTGTCTTTGTTTTATTTGCAGATAAATTCTCAAGTTTCAGATGTTATAGTCTTCATTTCTAACAAAATAGAATAAACATTATTTTAGGAGGAATTCCCCAATTATTCATCATAATTCAAAACTCAGTGATTGTAATTCCAGAATGAGAACTTTTGGGAAATACATCTTCAACTGGAGTACACAGTCCCATGTTTTTCACACTTCGCTTGGTAAGCGCCCAGAAGTGCAGTTTAAAGAAATATAATGGAGTTGTTTGAGTAGTGTGGTCTTAACATCTAATATGATCTGTGATAATTAATCTGATAGTCCTGTAGATAACTTTCTCAGAATTACTGCTGTCTTATTTCCTTGTATGAAGTATGGTAACATTTCTCTTACACAAATATTTTAATACTAGGAATACAGCATATATTGTTGGTATGAAGATGGGCAAATGAAGTTCATATTCGAATTCCCTTCTCTTCTGTGACTGTGGATGGACCGGTTTACTTCAATTGCGATAAATTCATCTTTTTCTGTGATTTGGGTCATGTAATATGCCCAATCATTTTTTGGGATGACAACTCTCCTCAAATACTTCACTTCTTATTTCTCGGTTGGATCTATTGCTCTTCTTGTGGTTTGCTCCATCGTTCTATTGAAAAGATAACAAGACTGCTCCTTTTACTTTAATAACTTTTGGACTTCAAGTTATTCTGCTTGCAATGATGATTTTACCATATGTTCAGTTGTGAAGTTTCGTTGTATCTATATATAAGATTGTTGATAGTTGATAGCTTAGTACAAAATATATTTCTTTTACATTTTATATATATGTACCATTAATAATGGAACAGTTCGACAAGGAATTCCGGTGCCGGCTCGGAATTTTTTTTGTTTCTGATTCGGTGCTAATTTCCTGGTTCGGCCGGAAAGCTGAAAATTTCAGTTCGGATTACTTCGCCCCCGCTGCAAATATATATTGTATTTTAACTATTATATATGGTCAGCCTCCAGATAAGGTTGTCCGCTGTATCTAAAAAAACTTTGATAGCTAGGTAAAATCTGGAAATACTTTTGTGAAATCATGCGCCGACATTTGTAATTGGTAACACGATATGTAAGAAGAATTATATTATTATTAAAGTATTCAGATCATAGAAAACATCTATATAATATTAATTAAAAGTGGGGTTTTCATGGTTCGATAATTCTCTCGTTCCCCAGTCATGAGTCCCCAATATTTTCTTTTCATGTTTATGTGAACATACGCACAACACAACCAAACTCTATGATAGATTAGATTTCTAAGAGGCGAAATTAAATTTTTTTTGTGACCTTACCTGACGTGACTCTATATCCTAAACTCGATTAATTGTCTTATAGATTTATTCTTGTTTAATTATTAAACTTTAATTTTAAATCTTAATTTTGATTTTAATTTTTAGACTCATACTTTTTCAATTTTATTTCTCCGAAATAGTTGTATAAGATTATTAAATTCGAATAAGTTTAATTTGTTTTATGGGTGTACCAGTTCGTATTAAATTAAAATTTTGAAGAACGTCGATGTTAACTTATTTTTTTGAGCTTGATTTTATTAAAATTAATAATTATTTTTTTTTTTTTTTCTGATTTTGCATTACAATGTACGCTGAATTCAAAAAATGTATTCAGTTTTTTATGTAGACTCCAGTAGTTTTTTAGATACAGAGGGCTGGCTAATATATATATATATATTATTTTATTGCCTTTCACCCAACAAAACTTATTAACTAGTAATATAATGTATATAGTATATATATATATATATATATAATAGTATTTATATATATATATGTAATATATATATTTATTATATATATACTTCTAATGATATATATATGTGTATATATATATGGGATAGTTTATGTGTTTATATAGTACTTCCCGTGTAAGTATGGTTTGCGGATGGGGGTGCGTCGGGGCGGGGTGCACGTTTGGCAACTGTTAGGTATTACTTCGTCTCCCCACTTTCCCATTATGAAATCGTATTATCTTCATGAGATTTTTCTTTTTCTGAAGAAATGCTCGGGCGTCGGATTCAAATTCACGAGCGATGATGACATCAGTGAAAATCTCAATGCAATCACGCTTTTTATTAAAGTTTAATAAAAGCTCATTTAAGACTCACACCTTGAAGGGGTAATTGGACCACCATTGTGGGGTGAATTGGGCCATCTTTTTTTAAATCTCTTCTTTTATGTATAAATTCATTTTATTTTTTACTTAATATAGTAATTGTGTTATTTATATAAAATTCTTAAATAAGTAACTTTGAAAATTTCCAATAATGACATAATAATATTGGTGTAAGAAATGTTCGTTTGCCCAATTACTCACCATTTCGTGGGGACCACATTTTGACAACTGTTTTTGAAATTAATTTTTTCTTTTTTGACTTAACATTTTTAATTTTAAATTTTCCATAAAGATATGAGGCTTTTTGATGTATATTTAAATTCGCGACAAACTTGGGGAAAATAATAATTAGGCTATCATAAAGAAATAAGAATAACAATGGTGAGCTTGCTACAATTCACCCCATCATGCGAAGTTATGTATGGTGGTAAATCGCCAAGTTAGGGCAAGCCAGCGATTTAAAGATCCCACGTATGCAGGCTGTTGTTGTAGACTTAAGGTACTTGTCAGCTCTTTTGTTTCCATTAATCGCCACGCTCTTTGGTTGGCAATCTTGTTGTTTTTAGTATGGTGTTGGGTGACTCGCGTGGTTTTGGACGTCTTCTCTTTTATGGCTTGTTTGCTTGGTTCTGGTGTATGTGAATTACTGGCGCGAGCGTTGTTATGTTGGGTGTCGGACGACTTGCATAATTGGCGGGTGGTCGTGCGGGGATGTCTGTTCCGGAAGTTGAGTGATATTCCGGTGATGTCTTGGGTTTTGGTAGTTTTAAACTAATATAGGCTCAACTGGTGTTAACACTTATATTTTCTTCTGTTTTTTGCTGTGTGTAACTTTGAGTATTGTGTAATTAGTGTATGTACTTGGTTTATTGTTTTCTCTCAGTGTTTGTCATGTATTACGATTTCTTTAAATATTATGCAAGGGAACATTCTGTAATAGGTGCGCGCTATGGATACATTATGTTATTAGTTTTGTCAAAAATATATAAAACTTTCTAGTAGCCATTAATGATAATCTACATAATTAAAACTTATAGGTACTATCGTCGCGCGGCTGCTTGTGCTATTTCAACTGTGAGACAAGACATCAAAATTCCTTTGTTTTCTTAGCTCTATTGTATCATTTCTATGCTGCCGCCCCTTTCGATCATTCGGCTATAATTAGACACCTCCGCCGGATATGATAAGCGCATAGCCGGTGGATATTGCGTCCGGTGATGCTTGGTCGGTGTGTGTGAGTCGTCAGCGTGAGATATTCATTCGGCTAAGTTCGAGCTATCCCGCGTCATCCATGTATTTGTTATGTATTATGGATTATAATGTATTTGAATATTGTGTATAATGAGTTATGTTTAATAGTGTACTTTATAAGTTATTGATTTTTCTTTGTGATTATTATTTCGACTAATATACATTAGCGTGGTAGTATCTGTATCTCATATGGGAGCTGATTCTTGAGAGTGTGTATTTAATTGATTATTATATTATTCAATTCTGCTTAATTAAGCATTAGTTATTCGTGATCTTTTAGTTAATAATCTCATGGCTGTCCAAAGTAATACGTTATTCGTATATGAGATCTTATCTTTGTTGTAGCGACTCACTATGTAATTCTTACATCTAGTAGATATGTAATATTACAGAGTAATGTATGCATTCTGTGTCTCATTATTCTGCCTTTTGTGTGTATTGCAAAGTCATCTACATGTTAACTACGTTGTCTGTGTTGCCATCCATTTATTAGTTAGCTTATTATCCTGTTACCTACGTATACGCGCTCTTCTTGACTGTGTTTGTTGATTTATTAAAAATTTTATATTAAATAACAATAATAAATAATAACTACAATTTGAATAAATACCACACTTTAGCAAATTTATGAGTTGTAGTTATCTTCGGCGTGAGCGCGGTGTTTATCTATATATTTGTATATTCTGTTCACTCAAGTAGCGTATATTATTCAGGCTTTAGGCTGTTATGATGCTACCGTTGGGTTCGTTATGTAGTGTATCTCTTATGTTGCTTAGGTGATTGCGTGTATGATTTATAGGTGAGCTAGGCCGTACTTACTAAGGGGGTCGTCAGGCTTGTTGCGTTTATAAGTTCACTGTCATAGTAGCGCATGCTGTGATACTTTACTTAGAGGTGAGTGAGTGAGTGAGTCATAATACAATGGTCACGTTAAGGTGGGTCTGTAGATATATATACTATATATATACTATATATATAATAATATATATATATATATATACTATACGTAGTGTTGTAGGAGCCATGGTGTTAGTACTACTACTCATAGCTATAGAGTTATCTTTATTGTGGTGTCGGCTATATTGTTTTTTTCACTTTTTATATATATTAACTAATTTTTATATTTTGTGTGTATATTATGACAAACATTCATTCAAACTCAGTCCATCACATCTTCAAGAGCGGTATTTCACAATCTTTCTTCTAACAGCTTAAGTGATTCTGTTCAGTGTTCGTTACTCACATTGCTTACTTCGACTCTCAATCTGAGACACGATTGCTGGTAATAGCTATGCCCTCTATATTAAAGTTCATGGATTCTGTGTACCCTGTGATTCTTATACTACTATTCTTACTGTCTTGGATGGTACGTTGATATATCGATTTACTAACTTTCTTGCCTAGTCTCTTGTCCGTTCCTAGCTAACGCATCCTGTCCTCTCTTTCTTCGTTTTCTCTGTGTTTGTGATAAGTATTCGTTATTGAAAGGGGATTCGGTTAGAAATAGTTGTGTGTTAGTGTGTACGTCGGGATTATTCCACAAAGGGATTGTTATTTGAAATGGACTGATATCTAATGCCGGTCTTCTAGATTTGGGATCTCATGGAGATGGTCTTATAGAATATATTTGGCTATTATCCTATGGCGCAATTTCGAGAGTACTTGTAGGATGTTGTCTAGTAGTGTACGGTGCGTGCTCGTTATATCACATATGAGGATGGATTCTGCAGTACATGTGCCTGATGAGTGGCATTGTAGTATTATAAACATTACTAGTGTGTCATGTGCGGATTGTGTTTAGTATACTATATGTTTTGTCATTTGATGATTTGGTATTCGTATGCGTGGTGATATCACCAACTGACAGCGTTTCACAAGTCAGGTGGATTTAGGTTCTTGTCATGATCTTTCTATATTGAGTTTCGAAATATATCCTATTAATACTCATATTAAGTATATATCGTTATGGTTAATATTGTAGGTAGGTACATTGCTGGTCGTCCTTCGTTCCCGGCTTCTTTCATCTTTATTATAACTAGTACGGACTCAGTCTGCGCGATACTGTTGCGATTGTTTTGATATTATTCTTAGTATATAAGTATATATATATATAATTCTGTATAGTTAACTATTATCTCGGTCTGGGTGTGCTAACACGTCATTGTGTGTTCGGTCTGTGTGCTTGCTATTATGTCAGTATCTTATAGTGGTGGGAGTGCTCGTATTAGTTATCAGGTATGTGAGGTACGGTGAGTGTAGATAGGAGATACGGTGTAGTATTGAGTGAGTACTTGAGTTTCATGTTTACGAGGGTGTTACACGGATTGATAAGAACAGATTATCATATATAGACTATAATACTCATTTTTTATGGATAATTAATGTATTAATCAGTGTCTAACACGAGAAACTGTGTCCATTTCTAGTTTAAAACAAAGTAGATTTGAGCTCTAGATTGAAACATTACTCGCATGTTGAGATTTGCGATGCATTTCACGACAGACACTTTTGTGCGATATCCAGTTTGCAAAGTATTGATTATCTTAAGAAAAGTAATTTCCTTGTGTTCCGACATTTGCGACCATAATGTTGCTATTCACTTCGTTTCGTGTGTAGTATATACATCATGAATGTAGTGCAATTTACTATGAAGGCTGGTACCGATTCATGACCGCTCATGCGCCGTCTCCACCACTGTCGCTTGCGGGTTTTCGCACACTAAGACTTTCTCGCTAGCAGTTCTTTTTGATCCTTGTCAGAGATAGTCTCGTGCTGTAGGAGTAGTGCGATGCGCTGTCCACGCGTGGCTGAGATCTGGCTGTAGTAGTAACTGATCAGATTATCTTTTCCGTCAACGGAAAGTAGGGTATCGAGTCTCTTAAGACTTGGGAGACAACAAGATTTTTGTAGTTCTACCTTCACTAATCAGGCTTGTATTGCGGGAAAGTCCGTTATGAAATAATAAAACTCGTTTTTGTGTTTCCCGAAAAAAACGGGTTTATTTTTTCATGAAGACTGAAAAACAAGCAGCCGAAAAAAACAATGTAAAATTTGGTTTCAGTTCGCTTTTTTTTTGTCATATTGAAGTTAGTGTTAATTTGGTAATCAGTGTTTGATACTGATATTTGTGTAGGCTTCAGTAACTGTCGTGGAGTTTATGACAGAGGGAAGCATAATTAGTTTGGCCATTGTTTTGGTTACGAAGTTTCTCATACATAGGGTGGAGCAGCGCCCTTGATTTGTGTTGCAAAGACTGTTCTTAACATGTGTTTTGATCATATTGCTTTATTGTCGGCTATTTAGTATTCTGAATTATTGTTGCCATATTCATCAATATTATTGTATTGTGGCTTCATTAAGTGTTTTCTTACTCTCGTCAGGTTCTTCAGCTTTCAGTCAACATTTTTCATCATAATGGTACTTTGCTAAGTACTGAATGCTATAGAATGTTTGTGTCTAAATCAGTTCGGTCGTGTGAAAATCTGTACTTTTTAAGGAAATAAAAGGTAGCAAGGCCCTACATGAAATGTAACTTTTGTTGTGTGAGACGCGTGCAAAACTTAAGTAATTCTTATTCTGCTCATACTTCTAGAAAACTTAGGAAATTCTACAAGAACTTTGCCGGAGCTGCGAGAGATGATTATGCTGAAGAGGCTGACTAAGCTTAAGAGTTCTCATATTCCTGTCCTGTTAATAGTGCTGTGTGTCCTTTCAGTCTACCTGTGTCATTGTTGTACTTCCTACACGATAAGCGACTCATAACGACTGCTCCTGAGATTGAACTACATGAATCAAAAGCATCACCAATGTGGCTGTGCATCCCACTATTTCGCTTGATGTGCGCTGGATCGATAAGAAAGCGCCACAAGATAATCATAGGCTTCGACAGTAGTCAAGTTTATCTGTGTCCACCACGGTTATTAGTGACTGGGTTGTCTGGGGTATTGGGGACTAGTTGTGTAGTGAGTAGAAATAAGGTGTTTGATACTGTTGGCCGAGAAGCGAGGTGTGCAGACATCCGAGATGTCTGGCAATAGTCGGAGACGGGAACGGCGTCTTCAGGAGTTCAGGGAAGAACGTTTTAAGATATGCTGAAAGTCAGGAAATTCCAAAAAAGTCAGGGAATTTTTAAAATTCAAAACATATGAAGAATGATTAACCATGGACCAAGTTGCAATATTTGGATATACTTCTTTTCTTACTGTCATTGACGACTCTGTGTTAATAAGTCCAGATGGCTACGTTTGATTAGTCGAGGACATCGAAAATTCGCATGCGCTTCCGCGGCAAATGATCTCTATCTTCATACAATCTACTTCTATCCTGGTTTTTTTCTCTTTTTAGTTCTCTATTACCTAATTCTTTCTATTCTGTTCTTAGAGGTTGTTTCAAGTTCATCCTTTCGATTGAAGGTGATTGTATATGGATGTGTAAATAAGTATACTACCTAATACTTAATTGTTTATAAAATCTTTTTTCTTTTTAGGGATTTATACTTTTTTGAGGTTTGACGAAGTGAGTTTTTGGATTTTTGTGCAGTTTGAAGGTATGTTATTATTATTTATAATGCACTGCAAACAAAAAAAATCCGTCGTGGACAACCAGTGCCTGGACGTCAAACTTTATAATATTTATTCAGTGGTGTGTGTGTGTAATCTTTATGGAGGGTCCTGAATGTTCATATAATTTAACTATTTCATTTCAGTATTGTAGATTAAATATCATTTTGGATACTATCTCAACTGGATCGTGTCTATAGGCCACCCTGTGTTTAAGTTTCAACAGGTGTTCATTTGTCCGATGGCCTAACATTAAAGCTGAGAAAGTTATATTAAGAACTAATTTGAGGTTGAATCGACTGTTAGCATTTATATTCTTTCTTATTGTTTCATCCTTTCTATCTATGATAATGGTTTCAGCAAAGGTGAGTGGTGAGTGGATAAAGTGGTGTGCATCTCCGAAATATTAGTGCCGTATTCACTCGGTCACTCTGAATTATATGCTGCAACCCCGATGTGTTAAATTCGTACCTAAGTGTTCTATGTAAGAATCAACAACTTATGGTCTGTGATACAAGTACGTCTCTCATCCTTTTGCAGTTACAGATTTGTAGTGGGTCGCTACATCTTCATCTCTGAATACTTATGGGCTCTATGCTAAAGGTGGTGGTTATTGATAACTGTCTTCTCACTCGTGCTTTTCGCAGGCATACTCCTGTTAGTGGCAGATGAATTCATTTACACTGAAATGCTTTCCAGACTAAGTGCGGTGAGCTGGCTTTCGAGTTGATTGTAATTATGGGTCTCTACCGGAATTGTAAATGTACATCATGGTGATTAAGCCTTCATCGGATCTTTGCTTCCTATTTCTCTGTGATAGCACAATAAGCAAATCCAGTTATATTTTATATACTCAGTACTCTTTTCACTATGTCAATTTGCTGTGAATTAAAAATCAAATCGAATATTTTTCTTTTGCACTACAATTTTCATCATAAAATAATATAAAATCATGTTTATGATTAGTTTTTTATTCTAATTTAATGTATAGCTCAATGATTTAAGTATAATAAATAATCAATGGCGATGATGGCATTATACTCTCTTATTAATATTATGTGTGGATCCGATTATTGTTTTGTCATGGAAGATTGTCGTATCAGTGGCAGTGTTAGGGTATATCTTCGTATACTTAAATCTTAGAGCGACAGTTTTGATCGAGCATGCGAACACTACGTCTGTTTGTTATCATAAGAGGCAGTGTCTATCACCGTGCTATCTCCCCTAATAACGTCTTTGGATATTCTCTTGCCCCGTCGGTGGCGTCTGGCTCGTCCGTTCGTCTTGGTCTGGCGGTCGTGTTTTAGTGATCGATGTTCAATAGAAAGTATTTGGTATGAGAGGTGCGCTACTTACTCTATCACAGAAATATGTCTATTGACAAAATGTAAGAGCTGCCCATAGGAAATATGAAGAACATCTCAAAGAGTCAAAACAGAACCAAAAGAAGAAGAGAATAAAGAAGGTTGAAACAGAAAATTATCAATACAAATCTAACTAAAGACCTTGAAGTCGCCAGTAGGAAAGTGTTTAGAATATGAATTATTGTCCTTGACAGAAACGATTAAGACGCTACTATTCAATCAAAATTTTATGCCTTGAGATATATAAAGTATAAGCCTAAATCTCCTCCATGTTATGAACTCTGCTGGTTGTATTAGCGACTTCTCGCTCGGTTCACGTTATTCACCTACGCACCTTCTATAAAGTCTTTACTTTACTTCTTCTCTTTTTTGTATAATACACAACTTAGGCTCTCTGGACAAACAAAAGAGTGGTGCACGGCTATGGGCGACACGCTAATCTTGCTCACTAACTCCAAACAAAAAACATAGTAGTTGTTTGCATATCACTCCATGATGATGAACAGTTTCTAGAATATTTCAATAATTTAAAAGTATGACTGAGTAAGAGTAGGGATGCAAGTAAGTGGAGTTGATAGAGTATTGTTTGATACCCAAAAATAACGACACACGCTTGGTAGTTGATAAATTTGCTGGTTGTGGTATGTAATTCATTTCAAGAGAGTGTGTCAGTGTGAGAGTCTTTGCATATAGCGCGCAAATATTTTTAATTTTAATTTTACTCTCTGGTGTTAGGTCAGTCGGAGGTGGTAATGTCAATTTGACAACTCTGGTTGTACTCTTTGAGTATTGAGATTTTAAGACCAGTCAACTGTCAACACTTGTAGTTGGTATGATATGTAAAGGGTTATAACACATCGAGTAGGCTAGTTGCCAACGAGATTGAATAATTTTTTGTTGAAGTCATATTTATCTGGTCAATATTTCTCATCGTAGTTATATATTTAAAATTATATTTATTCAAGATGATTTCATTAATAATAAGGGTAGGTAGTTAATGTGATTGGAGAGCGTAGATAAGCACTATCAAAACATAGCAGTCTGCAGGCTACAACTACTATGAATAGCAACCAAGGCACAGTGAAAAAATTTTAAGAGAAAGGTAGTTCTGCTTTTTATAAATCAACAACACAATAACTATTTATTTTCATTAATCCTCATATTTGAAAAATGAAAATACTCAAGTGAAATATCATATTAGCCTCTTTATATTTTTTAAAAAATACATTTAATGAAAAAACTGAAAAAAAATCAGGCTGTTTTTTTTATGAAAAAAACGGTTTTTTTCCCAACCTACTTCACTACTCAGTTCTTGTCCTTCAATTTTGTACCAAAGTTCTAGCTCTTCTTCTATGCTTCTAAGTGGTGAAAACTGACAAATGAAAGCTGTTCTTCCGTAAGAATATTTATTCATTTAAAGCCTTATTGGAAAGGAATGTAGATAGGCCAAATCTTACGCGTTATTTCTAGAAATACCGTTATCCCAGAAGAGGTTATAGAATCAGATACGGAGTTATTAAAGATCCTCTCCAGAACTCCGTGGATTTGTTGCTGGATTTGCTGACGTGCTTCTGCCTACCAAAAATCTGGGTCATAGTTCAGTCAAGTCCCAGTTTGCTAGCGATTTCATTAACTCTTTTAACACTTAATTGATGATTTTTACTTCACCTTACGATGGCTCCTAACCATTTCCAAAATATGTGAATGTGCTGCAAGGTTTTGACGAATATCCAGGTCATAGTTGGAGAGCTTTACAACTCGCTCTAAACATCACATGATATTTTCGTCGGTCTAGATTGAGTCATGATGGTGTGTTGGTATGCTGGTGTGTTGGTATGCTGTTATGCTGGTATGCTTGCATGCTGCTGTGCTTTTGTGTTGGTGTGTTTGTGTGGGGTAGTTGTATTGTGCTTCAGAGTTGGAAGGGATTTTTCTATGTCCTCGTGCGAGTGTTGACTGTATAGTGCTTTACATATGTGATCTGTCTTGTCTTATAGCATCTCTGATGCTCACTTTGTGTTGTTCAGCACATCCTGTCTGCATAGGCCTTGGATGTTTGGCATTAATTTTCTTCTCAAGAAAAAGCGTAACAAGACCAACTCGTAATAATGTCCTTTATAGTTCCCACAGTATTGCTGATTTCTGGGATTGTGTAATAACTAATTTACTAACTAATTTTGTATTTTGAAGAGCAATGAAAGAACAATGCTTTTTTTTATATTATTTTTCCGTCAAATATTGCTTGGACACCTCCTTCCTTGCCAGCCATCGAAACCCAAGCTCAAGCATTTCTCGGGATCCAGTTCTTCTGTCGTGACAAAATTGTCAATGGCCTTTCGCAATGGTTTTTTGCGTCAAGCGCTTTTCAGTTCAACAAAGCCAATAAATTCCCTCTTTGACTTCATCAGACTCTTTGTCGAAATAGCGCACAGTATGGAAATTGTTCCTTCCGAAATATCAGCAGTTTATCTGCTAGTAAGCTATAGCTACGTGCACGCTTCCTTTACCTTTATTAACGATGCTTTCCTTTATAAGAGTACCACGTAGTGAAATGATCTGCATTCTGAATCTGAACTATTGGTAGTGGCATTTTTCTTCCCCTTGTCAAATGGCTGTTTTCATGACTGATCTCCGCATCTTATTCGTAAGGGCACCAAACTTTGCCACACTCTCCCTCATACGATGCTTACACGGAAGCGGTTAAATCGCGCGTACAAGGACAATGTTTACACAATGAAATTATTGTAGGATAATATTTTTTTATTTTCTTCTTATGATTTTCTTTGAATCTGGTTAATTTGGATGTCTACCCGACACGTCCTGTAGGAACAATCTTTGTGCAGGCTTCAACAGCACTCGTTAAACCACTCTGTGTTTAGCTATGTCCCTTTAACAAATCGGCAAATGAACAATCTTTATATTTTAAATAAAAGTTTTTTGTTAAAGAGCCTAGGACCCCTTCTGAACAAACTTTTTATTTGGTGGAAATAAATAATACAAAACTGCAAAATGCTTCCTTTAGGTGCCTGGAGTATTGTCAGGTCTTAGGAAATCAACAATCTTTCAGTAACTGTTTCTTTTTTCTTCATTATAAAAATCATAGATGAATGTCAACGTATCTACCAATTCATTTTTCGTGACTGTCATCAACTGAAAACGCTAGATTCCGAAATCTGCGACCCATATCTTTGACTCGTTGAGGTGTGGGCCTAGGGTGTGGGTTTCTTTCATACAATTGGCGAAATAGGAGGGATAGCTTCTTGAATGGACTTGGTTGAATTATTGGTAGTATGTTCTTCCTTTTCAACACAACCATTTCCTATTTCATCGAAGTTCTTCCTTATATATATATACGCAAACATATATATATATATATATATCATATATAAAGGTTATTATATATATATATATATATATATATATATATTAATATAATTATATATTATATATATATATAGTATATTATATATATATATATATTAATTGTGGCGTCTAGGCAAGGAGGCTCTAGCCTCACCGATGATCCTAAGCAGCTCCGGGAAGAAACGCCACTTTATTGTGACAATGCTTCAACTCTTCAACATCAAATATCAACTATTAAAGGTGGTTCTCAAGACAACTCACTTACCCCTTCAATATATATAATATATATATATATATATATATACTATATATTATATATATATATAGTATATATATATATTATAATAATATATATATATATATATATATACTTTATATTATATAATTATATATATATAAATGTCAGCATTTCCCGAAGAGGCAGGCATGTAACTAAACTATAACAGCTACAAAAAAATAAAAAACATTGTTATTAATCAGGAGACATTTTTTATCCTGTTTTTTAAAATAAATAAAATAATATAAGCTTTGAAAAATTTAAAATTGTTTTAAAATGATGGAAAGCTGTATGATAGCATTGTTTTTTTGGGAGTTTTTTTTAAGACAAAATTGGTGAAGTGACCGAGAATGCGCAAAAGTTGCCAAAATGTTGATATTTTTTTTTTTTAACTAAAGAATACCCACGGGTAAAGAACTTTAAAGATGGACAGAGTCAGGGTTTCTCGGCCTACCGTGAGACGACGGGGGGTCTCCGTCGGCTCA
>JABUQX010025075.1:30000-36525 GCA_015478945.1 Trachelipus rathkii | reverse complement strand
GGATAATAAGCCTTATACGCTGAATCCAAATATGTAGTTTTGGTTTTCCTGTAAGGGTCATACTTCGAATGATAATTTCTCGCTGGCCCTTGAATAAATTTTGATAGATAAATTATTATTAAACTGAAAATTTGTTATAAAGTACCAAAAACACGTACCAAATATTTTTATCGCTCCTTTACCTTTGCTCTCTCTCTCTCTCCTTCTCCCTCTCTCTCTCTCTCCAATATAATTATAATAAATTAAATACATAGATAATATATAATATATAATTATATATAATATATTATATTATATATAAATATATTAATTATAAAAAGGAAGTAAAATTAAACTTTAACTGCTTCACCTTCACTAAAATCAGTAGAGATTTATAGTAAATTTTTTGTTACATATACCATGAAAATTAAACAAAAAAAGTAAAATAGAGACCATGAGTTAGGGGGAACTTAATACCTTCAGTCCTCTTAACTACACCCAAAAATAAAATATATATATATATATAATATATATATAATAAAATATATAATAATATATAATATAATATTTAATAATATATATATATATATAAATTTGTAATATAGAATAAAACGGAAATTCCTTACTAAAACAGGCATACGGAATGAGCTCTTCCATTTTTACCTCGCCGCATATATTTTAAAAAAAAAATGTTCCAAAATAAAATCGATAAATTTTATAAAAGTTATTAGAAGAGATTTAAAAATTCAATTAGAAGAAGAATTTAAAATTGGAAAGTTCATTAAGAGTTAAAAAAAAATTCTTAATTAAATATAATCAATAGGTTTAAATAATAATTTTTTTTCTTTAAACCATAAAGATACCATAGGGTAAACCGCAAATGGCAGGAGTCGGGGTCCCCCCGGGGAACGACGGGGTCTGACTTCGTCCCCCCCTCTTGTCCCCCGTCGGCTCGAGCCCCCTAATTGGGAAAAAAAAAAGAAATTCTAAAAATTTCCGTACATTAAACCCAAAAGATATATAATAATATATAATAAATAATATATATATAATTTATAAATTATATATATTAATAATTATAAATAATATAATAATATATATATTCAGCGTTTAGTATACCAATATATCTCATAAAAACCATTAATGCTACCAGATAAAAACGAAACATTGTTTGGGAATGCTGAGTCACAATTTTAGTACGGAAAATAAAAAAAAAAAAAAAAAAAAATAAAATATATATATATCTCAAAAACATATAAATAGCTACAGCCATTTGGAAAATTTGGAATCCTGGGAAAAATTCACATAAAAAGAAAAGTTAAAAAAATATAAAAAAAATAAAAAATAAAAATTTATTTTGTTAATAAGATAAATAGTTTATTAGAAGCCTATTAAAAGACCTTTATTGTTCTCCTTTAAATAATAAATAGACTTTCTATTAAAAAAATAAGGACCTTCTATCAAATTTTGCTTTTTTTTTTTAACTAAAGGAATACCCATGATTAAATCGACCGATGGCAGGATTCGGGTCTCTCGGCTTTCCGGGAAACTAGGGATAGGGACTAAATTCCCCCCCTTCGGGAGGGTCTCCGAAACCCCCCTCTGTGGGGTATTTGGTCGCCGTTCCTCCCGTCCCTCCCCTACGGATTATGAAAACTCCCTCCCTATTTCCCCAGTCGCTCGACCCCCTAGCTTGTGCCGATAAACAGTTTCATTCCTATGTAAAATTTTGTCCCTCCAGACTTCCAAACAATGATTCTCCATTTCGCTGTAGCTATTTTATTTTGATGATATAATTTTTTTTTTTTTTTTTTTTACATTCTCTATGGTAAAGGGGTTACTATCACATCTGGCAATAAATCTAGTAACAAGAATAGTTTTGAGATACCAAATATGACGGATATTACTAAACCTGCCATAATATATATATACTATAATATATAATATATATATATATAAAATATATATATAAAACTATTTAATATATTTTATAAAAACTATAAATTGAAAATTTTCCGCTGATTCCAATTAAATGTTAATTTGTTTACTTTAAAGTCTCCGTCTCGGATTTAACACTCATTACTTATATATACTAAGACTCCTGAATCCATTAACCCTTCAGGCTTACTAGTAAATCTTAACATCGTAAAGAATTATGGTTTTTATCGAGGTAAGATTTAGAGTATAATAGCTTGTAGTAATAGATATATAGTGGTTTATTACATATATATTATAATATATATAAATATATATTATATAATATATTTATATTATATTATAAATATAAAATATTATATTACCCCAGCCTTACCATACCTGGCAATTACATATTTTAAAACTGACATGGTTTCTGTTATTCAAATCACTTCTTTTTACGATAAATTTTTTTTTTCGTTCTCATTTAAATTTATGATATGATGAGTTGGTCAAAATCACTTTCTATCTTACATTGGTTCTAAAAGTACAAATTAAAACCATGTATTCACCGGAAAGCATAAAAGATATCGAAGTATTCGTCAGAAGCTGTAAAACTCAACTATTAACTAAAATATATGTAAAGTTTCTACGTTTTAATTTGAGCAAACGCAGATATATGTACGAAAGTTGATTGAATATGTTTGAAGGTAAAAAAAACATATATTGCAACTGAAGTAATGGAAAATTTAAGACACTCTAATCTCTTACCAGGTGGAAATAAGAGGCGAGCTATAAGACAGGAATAGATAGAATACCATTAGGGCAATGAGAATTCCATGTTTTGTGCTGGGCTTTTGTTTCAACATCACAACAAAGCGGAACATTTAACCGAAGGCAGGCTAGCCAAGCCATAGTATTAAAAAAAAAACAACCTCCCTAGCCCTTTGGGAGTTGCTAGGTAAGCTTTATTTTTTATTGTTATGAATTTATTTAATTTGTGTAGTGGTATTAGGTAATTTGGATATTTTTAGAACTGTTCTGAAATCACTTTATGCCGAAACTATTTACTTATTTATTATTACTTTTTTAAATAAATGTATTTATCTTAGTTATTAAAAATAACCTTTTTTTCTCAATTCTACTGTCAATTCACCACAATAAAAGTTCTTGGCGTCGATGACGCAATCCTTCTCTGCCGATAAAAGTACGACAACTTAAAATTTCGCTATTCGGAGTGACACAAGACCTCATGAAAATATTAAGTACAAAGTTATGATAAAAAAAGCAACCGCATGACGTACCGATCCCTAACTACCTGTCCACAACGCGTTGCATCGGTAAGAACCAATTGTATAAGAAATTTATTTACAATAGAATGACGGCAGGATGCCCTATATTCTAAAAAAAATCCACCTAATCATATCCTAAAAATATATCAAAATTACCCTTCCGATATATCCCAGAAAAAAATCGTCACCTATCAATTCATATTACAACAATTAAATATAACTACATAATTATTATAATATATATATTAATATATATATTATAAATAAGTAATATATTATAAATATATATAATATAAATATAAATAATATATATATAGCCAGCCTCCCGAAAGCTCAGCGTAACAAAAAAATAAAAGCTGTGTGAAAGTAAACTTTTATTTATAATGGTTCTTCAGACAAGGACCTACGAAACTTCTAAAAAAATTAAGCTGTATGCCAGATGTTAAGATCACCTTAAATATAGTATAATCTTGGTCTGCAGGAAGCTCTCCATCAAATCGCAGCCTTCGCAACATCAACCTACATCTGCAGTACTGCTAGAGCAAGGGGTTTGCCATAATATTTTTTTATTTCTCTGGAAAAAAAATGTTAAATTTTTCTTTTATTTCTTTTAGGAAACTATACTGACGACCCAAATCGTCCCCCATAGCCAGAAACCCCAATCTGTCCATCTTTGTGATTTACGCTTGATATCTTTTATTAAAAAAAATCAAATCATTTGCATCTTTAAGTTCACTCGAACGATGAGTCCTTTCTCTTCTTCTTCTCCTCATCATCAGACAGATTTCCAAGCATTTAACAATTTTATAAACAAGCTTCAATTTTTTTTTTTTTTTCTTTCAAATTGAGAAATTCCATATTTTTTTATAAAAACTTTATTTATTTCCTTAGTTTATTTTTGTTAAAGCATGTGCTTCGTCCTATATATATATAATATAATTATATTAATAATATATATATAATAATTATATAATATTATATAATATATATATATATATATATAAAATAATAATATTATATATATATAATATATATAATTAAGTTGATGCAGCAATGTCAATTATTTCCATCCGCGGATCGGATGTTGATATATATATAATATTATATATATATAATATATATATATTAATATATATATAATAATATATATATATATATATATATATAATATTATATATATATGGCCTAATATATTTCGAGTTTAGCCACAATCTATTAATATAATTTTACCATGGTGGGACGGACCCCAACTCAAATGCACCACCCCACCAACCTCTTCCCCAACCCCATCTTAATGAAAGAATTAACAATTGGATTATAACTTTTTGCTGAGCAATTTCATGTATTGAAATGGGACTGGGAAAGAAAAATTTCACCGTTATTAATAAACGCTACCATTTCTCTGACTGAGCAAGTTAGAAATTCCATAACGATAAGAGACAGTCATCCAAGACAACCCCAAGTATCTGTAATGAATGAAGCCTTCAAAATAAAAATAGTAATGTATGGTGGTGTTAGTATTTTAAAGATAGTATATCAATTAAAAAAAAGTAGAAAATAATAACGTGAATAACTAGAACCTGAGATTTACCCCTATTCATAGATTACAGATCCCAATCTGCTTTCTAGAGACTCATCATCAAAAAAAAAAAAAAAAAGAAGGCCGAAAATTAAGATTGTTTAAGTATCCGAATTTAAACCTATTTGAAGAGGATTCCAGCCGATTGTAATATAAAGTATATAAAGTTTTGTTTATATATTTTAGAATAGTGTTAAAAGTAAAATTTTTAATAACAGGTAAACATTTTAGTAATAACGTCATAATTATATAAATAGAAGTAATATATAAAATATATAATAATATATATATAATAAAAAATATATATATAGATTATAATATAAAATATATATTATAACTAAAATTGTTAATAATACTATTATTACAACAATCAAATTAATGTTACTAGTTATTAGCACCATACTTCTTAAACATTTAATATATGCGTTATTAGTTTGTAAATATTATTTAGGTTATTTTTGTTAATAAAATGAAAATTTAATCTATTGTTCGAATATCCCCCATTCATTTCTCGTCCAGAATTACCAAATATCTATATATGCTCAAAACACAGGATATTACTAAACAAAAACCAGAAGAGAAAACCTCCCTATGTCAGTACGGCCTGGGGAAGAAGGCATGAGCAGTGGCTTTGGACAATTTATTCACACACCTAATACAAAGAACAAACAATATATGCTGATGTACAATACGCTTCAGATATTTCCCACCTACCTCTATATAATCAAATATCGAAAAGTTGGTCAAAATATTTTTTCAGAGGCCCGCCACTATTTCATATAATATATATATATATAATATATAATATATATATAATTATATATATATATATATATATATAGTAATAATATAAGATTATATAAATATATATATAATATAATATATATATAATATATATATAATATATATATATACTATATATATATAACACGATGTAATTTTTAAAACCATTATAAATTTTACTCAGTTGCTACTAGAATAAAAAGTAAACTTAGTATTTTCTGCAGACTACATAGCTATCATTTATATATATATTTTTTCATAATTTCCTTTGTTTATATTTAACAATCATTTTAAAATTTGCACGCAGAGTTGACGATCGATGAATAAAAACGAATGTTTGTGACATGCATAACGTTTTTTTTTTCTTTTTTTGTTACAATAGAGAGCATGAAATAAATAAATATAAAAAAAAATAAATTAACACAAAAGTAAAAAAATATAATATATGAAATATATCTGACAGGATATTAAATAATTTCTACTTATCTTATATTAGCTTTACAAAGGAAATAAATAGATAAAAAATTCTCGACAAAGCGCTCTGAAGAGGAAAAGTACACCCGAACGGCTTTAACCTTTTGAAAACCTCCAAGATGCTGTATAGTACACATATACCTACTTTAAATTTTTTGTATAGTAATTTAAACTATATATATATCGATTAGTATATTTTATTATATATTGTGACTATTAACTATAAATTCCTATTACTACCATGCTCATTGTTACAGTTAGTATTTGATAGCATACTAAAACTTATTTCATATCCTACGGCCTAATATGAAAGATATGCAGCTCTTAGTTTTCCACACAGTGTATGAACTTTTCCCTATATTTTTTAAATATTTTTAGAGATTAAGCTGCTTAATAATAAAGTTTCAATTGACTTGGCATTTTCACTTCAATATTAATGAAATGTAAGTCCAGAAACTTCATCTCATCAAATACAAAAGATCTTATAGATTCTTGAAAAGAATG
>JABUQX010025075.1:0-20000 GCA_015478945.1 Trachelipus rathkii | reverse complement strand
GCTTGAAGAAGAGGGAGTAAATTCTTCTGAGGTGAAGACCGTAAAGAAAATAGTTGTCGATTTTTATGATATATACTTGTTTGAAGTACTTGGATCAGTGGTCAGTTACATTTTCAGATTTTGAATTTATAGATTGGATTTCGCTAAGGAAAACCCCAAGTTGGTCACAAATTGAAAAAAACAATGGAGTTTGCTTCAGAAAAAGAGGTTTTTGACCGCAAGAATGATTCAGATTTTTTTGAAGAGTTTACGTGTTCGACCAAATATATAGGCGAAAAGTAGACGAATGGAATGCTTCGAATCTAGTAACAGACAAACGGTGGGTGAAAGTATCTACTATCCTTAAGAATCGTAATATTTCTCATCAACATTTGTCGGCATTAATTCAATATATCTTTTCTCTTCCTGGAACAAATGCCTCCACAGAACGTGCGTTTTCTCATGTAGGCTAAATAAGATCTGGACTTCTGAAAAAAACCAACTCAAACCTCAAACTCTGAAAGGAATTCTTACTACCAAAATAAATTTGGATCAGACATGTATGGAGTTCTACAATTTAATTACATCGTCTCCAGAACTACTGAAGAAAATTTCATCTAGCGAAAAATACTGTAACCGAAGGCAAATTAATATATATATATATATATATATATATATATATGTCTAATATAATATATATATATATACTATATATATATATATTATTATATATATATATATATATATATCACCTCACATATATATATACTATACGCCTATATATACTACTATAATACCTATATTATATATATATATATATATTCTCAAACAGGTAGCCTTGTTAAATTTTAACCTAATATATATACTGTATATATACCATAATTATATATTATAATATATACATCTATAGTATATATATATATATATAATATAATATATATAATATATATATAGTATATATAATATATATATATATATAACAGTGTATGTGTGTGTTGTCCCGATTTAAACTGACAGAAACTGGTCAAACATCTTAATATACTATACTCTACTATATTATACTAGACTATATATATATATATATATAATATATATATACTCACGCCCTACCCCCTATACCTACCTATATATACCTATAGATATATACTCATATATATATATAAGATATATACTATATAATATATATAATATAATATATATATATATATAATATATATATATATATAGTATATAATAAATTATATATATATATATATATTATATATATTATATATATAATATAAATATATATAATATATATATATAATATATATAGTATATATAATATATATATATATATATATATATATATATTTTATTTACAGGAGTTTCCCAACCACATTTTGAAAAAAGAAAACGTAATTTTTCCAAAGAAAATGATTATTTAAGGGTAACTAAGAATAATTACCATATTGGAAATCCTTTGTTTGATGGTCATGAGTTTTTGAATAAATTCAGTAAAATTGGCAAGGATATTATCCGAAAAGAAACGCGAAATTACGAAACTGATAAAGAAGGAAATATAAATTGGTTTATTTTCAATCCGGAAGGAGAGAATATGCCTACAATGCCACCTTTGTTGAACCCTGATTCAGTAAAAAGTCACAAAAGGAAAGATGTTTCAGTTAACTTGTTATCGAGAAAAGGTAAAGCTCTTAATAATAAAATACCCTCAAACTCGTATTATGATGAGAAATTATCAAGTATAGAAAGTTTTATTTCAACATCTGATAGTGATAGAGATAATAGATCGTATGAACAAGACTTTCATGATTATCTAAAAAAGATGAACAATAATAAACTTTCTTCAGAACACTCAAGCAGTAATATTTATATTCCAAATAAAAGAGATAAAAATATGACTATTGTCACCATTATTGGTGAGTCTGAATCAGCTAACAGCCATAATTACGAAGCTTTGATTGAAAATATGTTAAATATGAAGCCATCTGAGATATTTCAGAAAAAGAGCCAGACAATTGATAAAAATGATGATAATAAAAAATTGCAAATGGAATGGTTTGAAATTGATATTCCAACTAACAAAGATAAAGAAAATAATGGAAATCTGAACTATTACCATAAAACATCAATAATAAATAAAGGTATGACGAATGAAGCTTTAAATCATAACGAAGAAATCCTTGCAACTAAAACCTCAATGCCAGGAACAACTATAGACATACCTTATTATGATAAAAATATACAAAAGTACCTTTATGAAAGAGAAATATCTAACCATATACGAAGCAAGTTAAATCATTTAATAATGTCTGATTTTAAAATTTTGAAACAAAATCTAAATACCTCATATTATTTCTCAATTTCTAAAAATTTTCGTTCTAATAATGCAAAGGTATTTGAAGACCTTAAGATATGGAGTGATTCACTAGCTAAGAATTTAATTGAAGAGCCTAAGTATTTAAATGAACTTTCGTTAAGGTTTAAAATAAAAGAACCAAGTATTTCTTTAGCGAAATTTATTGCTGATATCGTTAACAGCAATTTAACAGCAAATGCAAACAAGCTGACACGTGTTGATTTGAAATACACTAACATATCAGCAATGTTACAGGTTGATTCTGAAGTTCAATGGTCAAATGATTTAGCTTTTGTTTTAAAAAGTCTGGTTGATTCTGATACTAATACTGAAGAAGCTTTAGGAATAGCTTTTTTAAAATATGTTTCAGGAGAAAAGATTTCCATTTTAAAAGAGATTAAATATTTTCAAAAAGAAATTCTTTCTACTTCGACGGAGACTCCAAAAAAGATTACGTTCAATAATTATGATTATTTAGTTTCAGATTTTGATAAAAATAACTCAAACTCATTGAATGAACAGGTTCAATCAGATTACTATTTAGCTACATTCGCAACTAATAAAACTAAACTCCAACTTCCATCAGATTCTGAAGTACCTAATAGTTCAATTCCAAATTTTGAGAAAAGTAAATCAAACATAACTAGTGAAAATGTTCAATCAAATTATTATCTAGCTCCATTCATAATGAATAAAACTGAACTTGAAGCTGTACCAAGTTCTACAGTACCTGATAATGAACTTCGGAAATCAGAATATTATTTAGGTTCATTCACAACGAATAAAACAAAACTTGAATTTGTACCAAGTTCTATAGTACCTGATAATGAACTTCGAAAGTCAGAATTTTATTTAAGTTCATCCACACCGATCAAAAGTGAACTTCAATTTGAACCAAGCTCTAAAATACCTAATAATGAACTTCAGGAATATAACATCTCTCAAAGTTCTCAAGTAACAAAAAATCCTTTTAAAATCATAATTGCAACATCAAACGACTCAAAAACATTTTTAAATCACGATAGGAAACATTCTATGAAATCCTACAATCCTTTTATAAAAATAATATACTACAAACCCAATTTTTATTACCATACGTACAGTATACCCCAAAAAGATGGATTAATGCCAAACAAAAATCAAAATTTTAATTTCTCAAATTATTCAACACAATATCAAAATTTTGAATTTTCAAATATTTCGGGACAAAATCCGTCTTTGCCTTGCTTATATGGGCGACAATCTCTTATTTCATTACAATAATAATAAATAATAAGAATAATAATAATAATAAATTCTCTAAGTTACAAAATAAATAATTTTAAGTACTCAATATAATATATAAAAATATAATAATAATAATAATGTACAGAATTCTCATATTCTCAACACAGGAGCAAATATAAAAAGACATCAAGATAATAATAATAATAATAATAATAATAATAATATAATAAAAAATAATAAATAATAATTAAAAATGAAGGATACTTATTTCTAAGCTCCAAGACATTTTATATTCTTGCTTCTTTTAAGCTTTCGTATTTCATCTTGTTCATTCATATTAAATACTAGTATATCCTACTTGTTTGAATATATATATATATAATATATATGTATATATATGATATATATATATATATTATTATATATTATATATATTATTATTATATATATAATATATATATATATATATATATATTTTATATTTAATATTATATATATATAATATATATATTAATATTTATTATATAAAGAAATATATAAATAATATATTTAATATATATATATATTTAATATATTATATATATATATAGAATATATTCATATTATATATACTATTATCATATATAAATATATATATTCCTCAATCCTGCTTAAAGAGAGTTTTAAAAAGTCAGTTGGAGCTCGTAAGGCTGATTTATGTTGACGAAGATTTATTTTTTTCTCGGCTGAAATTAATTTTCTTTTTAATTGTGAAAATTTGTTCTTTCGAACAAAAAAATTGCACTTAATTCAATATAATTTTCGATTAATTATTGTTTACACGAGAATTGATCGAGATTTTTTTGGGTTTCTTTTTCTATTTTTTTTATCTTTTCTTATTTCTTAAGGAAATAAATGGTTGAAAAAAGTATTTGAAATATATAAGGAAAAATAAAATATCTATTTTAATTCTACTCTTTTTTTTAAATTTAATTCTTTTGATGTTCATAATATATTGCTGTTATCACTAATTCTACTGCTTCCAATACTTCTTATTCAAATAATAATAATAATAATAATAATAATAATAATAATAATAATAATAATAATAATAATAATAATAATAATAATAATAATAATAATAATAATAATAAGGTCAGAACTATTAATAATATTTAATAATAATAGATTCAATAATAATAATCAATAATAATAATAATCAATAATTAATATTAATAGAATAATAATAATTAATAATAATAATAATATATAATAATAATAATAATAAATAATAATAATAATAATAATAATACATATAATAATCTAATAAAATAATAATAAATAATTAATAATATAAATAATAAATAACAATAAATACAATATAAAATAATAATAATAATAATAATAATAATAATACATATAATATAATAATAATAATATTATAAATAATAATAATTAATAAATAAATATAATATAATAGTAATAATAATTAATAATAATAATAATAATAATAATAATAATAATAATAATAATAATAATAATAATAATAATAATAATAATAATAATAATAATAATAATAATAATAATAATAAATAATAATAATAATAATATTTCTAATAATAGATAATAATAAAATCAATAAATAATATTCATTATAATAATAATAATAATAATAACAATAATAATAATAATAAAATAATAATAACAATGAAAGATTACTATTTTTAAGGCTCCAGAACTATTCAATCTTTAACTTCTTTTGACTTTAGTATTTTTCTTTCTTTCTTTACTGTATCTTTTTTATTTAATTCTGTCTTTAGTTTATTTATTTTTATTTTTCCTCTGCTTAACTCTTACCTTTATGTCTTATCTCCTCTCTCTCTCTCTCTCTCTCTCTCTCTCTCTCTCTCTCTCTCTCTCTCTCTCTCTCTCTCTCTCTCTCTCTCTCTTCTCTCTCTCTCTCTCATCTTTGTTAAAAGAGGGGTTTAAAAAGTCAGTTGGAGCATGTAAAGGTTTTTGTTGACGAAGATTTATTTTATTCTCGGCTGAAATTAATTTTCTTTTTAATTGTGAAAATTTGTTCTTTGGAGCAAAAGGATTGCGTTTAATTCAATATAAATTCCGATCAAATTTTCTTTATGCTACGCGAGAATTGGTCGATAATTTTATTTTTTTTTCTAATTTTCTCTTTTTTTTTTTTTTTTCAAGAATAAAAAAAGGTTGATAAAATTATTTGAAATATATAAAAAAAAATTAAAGAACAATATTTTTTTTTTTACAGTTGTCATCCCCATTCGCAGAGGCCTATTCAAGGAGGGAGTGTCGCACTACCAACGAAGTTTCATCGCGCTAGGGCAAAATTCACGCAGATGAGCACTACCGAGCTTTAAAGTAGGATATCTAAATTCAGGGCAGGAAACACAGAAGATGAAGAGAATTCATAGAACAAAGGAGCAGAGAAGGAACGCACCGAGACGAAATTATCCGGACAAAGTTATCCAGAAGATCCAACACAAAACTCGTGCGCAGACGCACACACCCCTTGTGCTACGAGGGCCGTCGTAAAGTGGTGAGCGAGTGTGTAATTCCCTCTAACACCTGCAGCTCTCGGTACCTAAGAAAAGAGATTTTGCCCAAGACATTTGCGCCCGCAAAGATACGTGTCAAATGAACATTGGACAAACAGAACAGCTTATTAAGCCCTTTTGCTTTTTACTCGACCCTGTCCAAAAGCCAATGAAAACAGAGTTCCCCCCCCAATATGAGAAAGTACTCCATACAAGGGCGGATGAGACCCGTGTATAGCTGGAGTAACTAACTGAGAAGGAAAAAAAGTCTCGCAGTGCTAAACCAAAACTCCAGTTTCTTTGAACCGCGCTAGCAACCTTGTAGATGTGAGGTTTCCAAAAGACATTTTGTTTATGTATAAGCCAAATGGAATGTATATATATTGTTCACAGAGAGCACTAGAGACCGTCGAAAGAGATAGGGAAAGTTTAGCAAGGTTTTTAGAGAGGGAATTGAAGAATTGAGTTTTAATGAAATTGAATTTCACAAATAGAGACACCCCCAATCGGACATTCTATCCAGATCAGGAAGAATAGAATCGGAAAGATTAAAGACGAGAAAGGCAATTCTAGAAGTAAAATAAGAAGAATGGAAATGAGTTGAAGAGTGAAAGGTTGAGGTCATCGCATATGAGTGGATTAGAGTTAGATGTGCAGGAGAAGATCATTAATGAAAGTAAGAATAACGTAGGAGATAAGAGCCGAACCTTGAGCAAACACACTTAAATGACAATAAAAGAAGTCGCTCCATCAACCACAGCCTATATTGAGCGGAAAGAAAACTAATCATAAGTAAGCAAAGAGAAGCAAGAAACCCAAGGACGGACTTGGAGCAAGTGACGCATGCCATACCCGGTCAAAGTCTTTGGATATGTCAAGCGCCACCACGCAAGTCTCTCCGTAGTCCCTAAGGGCGGAAACCATAAATCATTAAATAGAAAGTAATCCCGAGTAGACCTGAACGCCGAAAGCCGTACTGGTGATCGGAAAGAAGAGAATAAAATACCGAAGATGGTCAAGAAGTAGAAGTTAAGAAGTGTTTCCAAAATCTTAGAAAAATAAATGAGGCTATAGGAGCCATATTAGAAGATCAGAGCGCTTCCTTTTTCGAATAGATTGACATGTGACGTACTTCCAACCGAGGAAAGTGCTTCTGTATGAGACATAGAAATATAGATGAACGAGGCGGTCAGCACTGTAAAGCACGGATCTCCCTCAAGAATCGGGTAGAAATGCATCCGAGGACCACCGCCTTCCTTAACTCATAGTCTCCAGGAAGCAAATGCATCCGATCAAATGCAATCACAGGCAAAGACAGTATAACTGAGAGGAGGAAGGAGAGGGAGAGGGAATGACACAGAATCTCTGACAGTGGTTGAGTTAGAGGAAAAATAGGTAGCCGAAGAGATTGCCTTTTCAGTCGTAGTTAAGCAACAGAGCATTAGATCAATTAAGAGAGGAAAGGAATGATTACAAATTGTTAGAATGTTTTTGGAAGACCGAAAGATTGTCGAGTCAGGAGAACAAGGGTATAGCCACTTTCGGTTTGATTAAAAGGCGCTCTTTGCTCCCGCAAGAGATTAATCCCCATGGAACGATTTCTAGCTGAGTGAAAATTAGCGAGAGTGAATAGGAGAACGAGAAATTTTCCACTCCGATACGCAATGTCTCTAGCCTGAATGGCCAAGAACAAACCAACGATTGAACCAGATATGAGGAGAGAAAGATTAGTCGAAGAAGGAATGAACAACCTGCTCTTCCCGTCAACGATTACAGCTCCAACTTGTCGGCAGACCGAAGCGTCTACAGAGTCAAAGCAGTCATTCCAATTATAGTTAGCGCTAGAAGCGAGCAAGGCCCCACAATCAGACCCGATCAAGTACCAGAAAACGCATATGCCGGATGAGCGTTGGAGAGAAAGATGAAATTAAAGTATAATTCAGTTGTACGTCAGATTTAACCAATAGGAGCGCAGTAGTGTACTGTTATAGAGAAAGACTAGTGGTTAACAAATCAACCTGTGTTCAAGAAATTGGTTTGGACATTCCGAAATTGTGTAGTTTTGACTTAGTTGCTCTAGATTGTTAGGAATGCTTAATTGATTCGCCTCCCCCCACTAACAGGTATAAGGACCCCCAACCATTCCAGTGTTGTGTACATTGAATCCCCTAAAAGAGGACCTCAGATATTTGAATGATGAAGATATAACGTCTCTTAGAAAGTAGTAAAGAATATTCAAAAAAGAGTGAAAATCTGTTGGGTTATTAGCAGAAACGTTAGGCAGAAGCCACAAGAGTATTAGTTAGAAGGAAGAAATATTTGGAGCCACATAACATCGAAAGTTAGGAGATCGAATTCACGAGACGTGTTACGAGGCAGTATTAATGGTTATACAAGCACACACTCCACCTTTAAGGCGGAAATTATGATAATAAAGTTAATAGTGAAACATTAACGGTCTAAGCGATGAATTTCTACATATCTGAGTCTTCAGGACAAAGAGCAAAGTTAGGATTAGAGTGTTAGAGAGGTGATATTTCCACGAGGCAAATTTTAGATTAACTTGGATTTCTCGTAAAGTCTTGTAAAGCCCCTTACTTCGCAAATCTGCCATTTACACAACATGAGCAAATAGAGAGAACAGACTAAAGCAAAAGGAGAAAACGGATTAAAAAAATGAACACACACTAAATAACTAAACTTTAAAATTTAAGTACTAAAATTAAATAAAAACTGCTCAACATACAATGAAAAAATAAACACTTTACACCAAGTACTGAACATGGATGGAACAATTTAAAATTTGTTAAAACCTAAAACTAAAAAACAAAGAAAAAAAATTTAAAACTAAAACTTATCTTTTAAAACGTCAAACGCAGACCTCGCCGAAACGAATAAATGATTAATTGCCAAATAAAATTTATTAAAGCTTTTAATTAAAACAAAATATTTGATAAAACACACATACACTTTCAAAACACAGACAACATAATAAAACGATAATAAATAAAGATAACTTTAAAAAGGAGCACTTTCAAACACGTCTACACTTCACAAGATTAAAATATAAATATATATAAAATTGATTTAACTCTCTTAATATTCATAAAATATTGTTGCTAACATCACTAACTCTTTTGCTTCCTATACTTCTTATTCAATAATAATAATAATAATAATAATTATAATAATAATAATAATAAATAATAATAATAATAATAATAATAATAATAATAATAATAATACATAATAATAATAATAAAATAATAATAATAATCATTAATAAAGATTGAATAACAAAAAGGAGTATTCATTCGTGCAGTTATAAAATGAGATAATAATAATATAATAAAATGATAATATTAATAATATAATTAATAATAAATATTATAATAATAATAATAATAATAATAATAATAATAATAATAATAATAATAATAATAATAATAATAATAATAATAATAATAATAATAATAATAATAATAATATGTAGCAAAATTTAGATTTACCCTGTTCCTGGGTTAAAATTAGTTTTCCTGCATTTATTTAGCATGAATAATACTTTTAGTAACTATTATTTCTCTGAAATTTAGCTTTTGTGGTCAAGGGATTGATATATATATATATATATATACTATATATATATATATATATATACTTATATAATTATATATTATATCATATATATATATATATATACTATAAATATAAATATATATATATATTATATATATATATATAATATATATAGTATATATAAAATATATAATTAAAGGTTTAGCTCTCGAAATGAAACATTTCACGTAAAATAAAAGTAGTGGTTACTCTGAAAAGTTTTATAGTAAAATAAAAACAATTGAAAATATGAAATCATGTATAAATAAAAATACATACAATGTATTTCATATTAAGTGTAGAAATAAAGAGGTTTTCGGGATTTACGTTTATATTCCACGTCACTTTCACGTAGCATTCCCCAAATGTTTTCGTTGTACTGTCTCTTATTTCGATGCTCAAAGTCACGTATGGCTGTAGAGCCAGTATCCCTTGCTCTTCCGAGTCAAGATCATGTTCTTAAACAGATTGAATAGATGTGACTATTAAACGTATTGTACAACCTATTTCTTAGTTATTCTTGATCAAGGTTTCAACAAGCTCTATATGATTTGGAGCCCTGTAATTACCTAAGAACCAGAAACAACACTAAAAGAAGCTGTTCCAACTTTACGTTCAGTCGGGGTGAGTTTCTTTGGAAATTTCTCACAATTTATGATCTTCATCTGCGGTCCGAAGAAAACCCTTGCCTTACTTAACCTTCGTTTCGGCAATTTTGGAAAATATTCTCGAAGGTGCTTAAATGCTGCAGATTTCTTATCAATGCTTTGAACAATTTTTCAGAAACCAGCTTTTATGTGCAAAGGTCGATCAGCTCTTGCAAATAATCAAGATCCCATTCACATTGTAATTTCCTATATGACTCCTGCGTATCAAGCCATTACTCTTTTATGATAGTGTGCTTCCGTGTCAATACTATCCCAGAGAGATAGGTTAAGAAGAGGAATTTTGCTAAACCACTTTAAGAGCCCTTAGAAAAGATACCATTTGACAGTCTCCATTTGACCTCCAAACCGTTAATTCCATACTTTCCAAAAGCTGACAGCAAAGTCTTGACGATGTAACTCTTTTAGACTAATCGAATGTACAAACAGCAGATGACACTTGTTCCCATGTGAGGAGTACAGATATTCAGATTCTTGCAGAGGTGTCAATTAAGAGACGCCATACTCAGGTTGCCAGTCATATTCCCACTTGAACCAAACTGCTTCTCATTTCCTTACAGGATCATATTTCATCTGAGTTTCAAGTCATCTGCAAAAAATGAGTCACTATCCTTCTGATGATACTTCACAGCACACTTCTGTGTAACAACCACTGTTTAACCCGGATGTTAAAATTCAGCGTTAGTTATAGTGAGACTGATTCTACTTGATTCCAAGCATTAATTTATCAGTTGGTTAGCAAAATATAGTTTCTTCATTCAGCGCACAAAAGGAAGAATCGGGTCCTATGCCTTTTTTTCATTGGGTTGAATCTCAGATGTTCTTTTTCCCGCAGATTGTATGTTGTGAAAGTCGGACACTGATAACTTCAAGACCCGTGGGCCAACATGGGGGAAATTAAAATGGATGAGAATTCAGATAAAAATATAGCAGGCGTCTTTTCACTTCCTTTCGTTTTGAGATATCGGACCATTAAAATTAGCAATCACTCAAATGGTTGTAGTTCGTCCCCAAATTTAGGAATGTAAAACTTCATATCTTTATCTCTCCTCAAAACTTCTTTTGCAAAATTCATAAAATTGAAACCCTATATTATCAAACAAGAAGGTTAGGGCATATAACAACAAGAAACTTATAGTATACTACATATTATATATATATATTATAAATATAATATATATATAATACATTATAATATATATTTATATATATATACTATATATATATATATTAATAGAATTATATAATATATATATATATATATAATATTATCACGTGTATTTCAATTCTCGTTCCAAAGTTTTCTGCATACCCACACGCAAGTGAGGTGACCAAGTTGCCTGGTTCACCTACTGCGTCAAAATTCAAGCTTTGTAAGCAGCCACTAGAAAGACGTGGAAATTAGGTATATGTTTCTCATAGTTTAATAAACTACTCACAACATAAGTAAAAACTTTAGAAGAATGTCTTACAAACTGAGACAATATTAAATATATCTGTGAATAAAGGAGAAAAAAAACGATTTAATCGTTTCTTTAGAACAAATAATTAATAAAATATGTTGAATATACCACCGTCTATTCACGTGATAGATGACGTCAAGAACGCTAAATACGTGCAAGCCATAATGACAGTTTATGGATGTTAACTCAAAGAAACGGATGCAAACACAGAATGTGCTTTTTAAATATAATAAATTTTTATTTCAAAAAACAGTCATCTTACAATAATGTATTTATGGCATAATTATATGACTTTCCATTATATAGTTCTTTTATGCAGTTAAATCAAAACTTATCAAAAAGATTACTATTTTAACAATTTCTCTAGGAATATCAATGACAATATAAAAAGGCTTACCAACTCAATTTTTTCACTTATACTGTAAAATCATTTATTAATTATTGAGTTGAGTGCCAGATAAATGAATTTCATTTGGATTCCAGGACATGTGGAAAAAACACTGCATTATGAAGTAGATGTTGCAGCAAAGTATTCCTCTTTTATGTATACCGATTAGTGACTCTAAAGTATTAAAATATTGAACTTAATATATTTTAATAATAAAGTATTTCTTAAACAAGAAATAAAATGATATTTCAAATCTGCGTAGAGAATTTTGTCAGTTGTTATGCCTCAGTTCCTGATTTAAGTTATTTTTTTTTACCTATTAAGCATAATAAAGAAACAAATATTTAGACTAAACCCAAAACTTCATTGTCATTTTATTGAAATGTATAGACATACACACACCACACACACTTATATATATATATGTATATATATATATAATATATATATAATATATATATATATATAATTATTATATATTATATAGTATATAGCCGGCGCATGAGCGTGGAGGACGCCAGGTGCGGGGCTGGGGCTCGGGGAGTGCAGTGGGGCGACTCGCCGACGCTTGGTAACGGGTACTGTAATTGCCATTGTACTTTTAATTAACTGAAAACTTCCTAATAGTGTACAAAGTGAAAAATAATAAAATCTACAGGAGCTATCACCAAATCCAATAAGACTACAAATAATTTTTTAAGATTTTGATAATCCTCTAATAGCCAACAATTTTAAGCTAACCTTGCTTTGTAAGGTCGACTCATAGCTGAACCTTATATAAGGTCATAGCCACACTCTGTTGAGATTGCCCTCTTTATGCCGCAGGGGTATATACCTCGTCTACGACAAGGTACACCGCCAGCAATAAAAAATACCATGACGTACTGGACCGAACTCTCTAAGACATCATTTGGAGGACGTATACAGGTTACGTGGGCTGCATCTCCCGAAACTGATTCAAGCTGTATAGCCAATAATTCGTTTATTCCTTATATTAAATATATATGCTATATATATATATAATATATATATATATATATATATATATATATATATTATAATTATATATAGAAACTTCAGAAGCATGTCGACAGCTATACGTCATCCTACTCCTCTAGGTGCGTTTGTGAGTGGTTTCTGTCTTCGTCTTTTGTTCTCTTATATTAAAATAAACACCATTGACTTTTAATACTAAAGATTGTGCATTATGCAAGCGAATTACAATTACATCAAAACGAAGGATGAATCTTGGAGATATATAGAGAAATGCACAGTTCTGATTTACCCTATATAGCCAAGAAGTCGTTTATATATTATATTATATATAATATAATATATTTATATATAATACTCATAGTGATATTATATATATATAATTAGTATATATAGTATATATATATAATATATATATATATATAATATATAATATATTATATATATAATATAAATATATATATATATATATATAATATATAATATATATATTATATATATAGAATAATATATATAATAATATATAATATATATATATATATATATATATTATATATATATATTATATTATATATATATATATATATATATATATATATTATATATATATAGTATAATATATATAATCATCAGGGTTGTGGAGTCGGTTCAAAATTTCCCGGAATCCGACTCCGACTCCGACTCCACCCTCTTTCAAAATTACTGACTCAGACTCCGACTCCACCCTCTTCAAAATTACCACTCCGACTCCGACTCCGACATCCGGACTCCACCCTTTTGAAAATTACCGACTCCACTCTCGACTCCGACTTCCGACTCCACCCTCGGCAAAATTAGTATATATAAAATTACTTATATAATGTATATAATAAATTATAATTATATATAGATATATATATAATATATATATACTATAATATATATTTATATATATATTCATAGCTCCGTGTCTCATACTCAATACGTATGATTGAAAGCTCAGTGTGCATCGAATACGCGCATCGAAGCGGAGGGAATCGCTGTTTTTCTGCAATATCAGCGTCAATTATGGAACGGAATCGCGGCAAGTATCGACTTTTAACCGATTTACGATGAGTGGTAATTAACAAATCTTTGAAATAATATATGAAGTCTATATCTCATCCTTCACTAGAC
The DNA here is from genome assembly GCA_015478945.1 of Trachelipus rathkii. Taxonomy (NCBI): domain Eukaryota; kingdom Metazoa; phylum Arthropoda; class Malacostraca; order Isopoda; family Trachelipodidae; genus Trachelipus; species Trachelipus rathkii. Next base: position 5,610 of record JABUQX010025075.1, on the reverse strand, counting down.
ATCTGATAGTCTCAGATACCATCTAACTATTCGAAGTCTGTCGTAGTCTTTATCTTTTTAATTTCAGTTTCTTTCCAATTCTCAGTATTATGGAAAGAAATCTGAGTCTCACGGCGTCATCATTTTAACTAAGTTGCTAAGTACGTATCATAGTTACGATCTTTCAGACAGTTGCTCCTTCGCGAATCTGAAGCAACCCACTGTTCTCGACTCATTATCGCACATATTGCTCTGTTAATTCATTGACGTTAATATGTACGATCGTATAAATAAGAAAAAGTCATACGCGGAGTACCCGTAATTGCGCGCGCAGAGTCACGTTAGATTAACGTATATTCGGCCTCCAGGAGAACATTATAGTACGCTATTGTGGAACGTATAGTAATTAACGTTTCAAAAAAATGCATTCGCTTTCCACTCTCCATCCTACTACCCGCAACCGCGAATCCACGAAGCACTCATAATATAAGTGATTGTCTTCAACGAAATGTTCACCTTATATGGCAGAAATTACGAAAGTATTTCGCCGACTCAATAGAAAACTATCGATACCCGATGTGATAAGGATGACATATACTGCATTTACCCCATATTCTCAGAGTTAGGCTGACAAGAGAAGCCGTACCTCCACTATATGCGAGTATATCCAGGAGAAGATACCTGCTTATTTTACTCTGCTTCTTCGGGACCACGTACGTATATACAATGCAAGTACCTCGCCCACCGACGAAAATATGTATACAAAATGTATCCTGTAAAAACAGAGATAGAGACGGAACGGATCGCTGTATTTGTCGACAAAATTATCGTTACATCATTTTTACGCATCAGAACTCGAACAGTGTTCCGCAATAAACCTCTTACAAAGTCTGAATAGTATACTCAAATACTTAGATTTTAATTACTCTCACCTACAACAAGAGACATTTATTTCAGATATTCACAAACTGCATGTACTATGGATAATAAAGCTACGCAGTATCATATGCTTTTCTAACATTAGTTAAACAACACCGCCAACGGCTCTCCATTTCATATGCCAGTCAGATCACTGTTCAACAAACTCTCGATGCTTAGAAACAACCAGGAGAATGGTCTCGAAGCGATAGCCGTATAAACAGTGAACGATAATTTACGAAAATTTTAGCTTACAGTTGTGACACGAGGTTATTTATCTTCGCCACCATACGGATCTTCGCACATGAGACATCTCATAGACCGCGTTACATAGATGGGATCACCATCTCTAGCTAACGTAATATTTCCGTTGCTTGTACATTGCATATTTTTTGATAAAGGCAGATCAACGGAAAGAGTGCAACACTATTTGAGACTTGGTCATACTTTACTCCAATAAAATCGACCACAAGGTATAGAGGTGGTCGAAGAAGCTCTGAAAAAACAAGATGATATCAAGCAATAACTCACATATTACAAACATTAAGATCAAGATAGAGAGTCGTCCTCTCCGTCTGACCCTGATCTCTCTTATCTCCACGCTTTTATATCGACCTACGACGATCACTTTAGAGTCGTATGAAAAGAACTAGTAACGAGCCCTCACAAAAAACAGTGGCAAGAAGATTATGGTCATCTCGCAGCAATCGTGTCTCTCGGAAAGGTACGTGAAAATGTATTAGACTATATAAGTGAGTACAGAGTAACAACTACGTTTTTCCACTAACTATTCAAGCGGAAAAACATTTCCTCCGACTTCCCTCGCACACAAATTCTTTTTCGATATTCTCGAAGATAAGAGACCAATCAAGGAGTAGTGACGATAGACGGAGCAGTAATAGATTAATGTAACTTCAGTTTTGAAGAAGTGAATTTTTCTTGTAATAATTATATCATATATAACTATAGATTATAAACTAGCTCTTTTAAAGAGACAATACCTTCAAAGAAACGAAGAGACCTAATAAAGACGTAAATAGAACAAAAGTTTAAAGCAGATACAACTCTGACTTAATAATAGCATATTGTCACATTACAGCACATAATTAAAATAATTTATGTAATATCCATTCAGATAACTTTATTATCATTTAATCCAACTATTACAAATTGATGTATAGTCAAGCTCGAATAAAATCATATTTAGGGCCTTGCACTATTGTACCATTTTGAAGCTCTTTATGGAAAAAATTTATATTGAAAATTTTCACGTGAATAGCGGCTAAATGGTTGGGTATACGAATACAAAAAAAAAATCTAGATAAATAGCATCTGAAAATTTCCTGTCGATCGAATTAATAATTATGTTTTAGCCTAAAAATATATAATTTGATTAGAAAATTTTTTGTTCGAACCTGCCTGTCTTTCTTCAGTATCGTCTTAAATAACGTTTCATTTATCAGGAAAAAAATATAAAAAATCGCGAAAGTACACGTCAAAAAGTCGTTTAGGTTAAATAGATAAATCATATGCTTATCAAGCAGAGTCAATATGTTTTTTAATGGTTTCTATATTCCTTGCGGCGGGTCCGGTTTGCAAAGCAGAATGGCGAAATAAATTTGACAAATTTAGAATAGTTTCAAGATGTCTTAAGAAAAGTTTTTATATTCTTTTATTTCTTTCTCACAATAATATACGAAAAAATGGACTCGAGAGAAACTCTTTCAAAATCAACAGTCGACGAAGAAGATACGTCACAGACGACCTCCGTTCCCGTTACACTCGGTATCGCGTCCGCGGAAACGTCAGCGGCTGTTGTTGCTGCTGTGACAAACGTATATGATGATGAAGAAAAGGAATCGACCCAACACCATAGCATTAAAAGCGCTTTTACCGCAGCGAGCGTAGCTCACAAATTGAGAAAGAATCTATCCGATCCCGCCAACGCAAAAAAGAAATTTGACTATGATAATAAAATCGAAGGCGCCGCCGCTTTTAAAAATAATATTGAAGAATCGTCGCCTGAAAAAAACTTCTCTAAAGACGAACTCGCGGAAATAACGACCGCCCCTCTCGAAGAGGAAACACCGTCATCTTCGTTGTCATCGTCATCGTCATCGTCATCGTCATCGTCATCGTCATCTTCATCGCCATCGTCATCGTCATCGTCTGCGAGCTCGTCACTTTCGTCGCGTTGGCCACGGTCTTCATTTACACTAGTTTCACCATCCTTATCTCCTTCACCCTCGTCTTTTTCGACCTCTAGTGGGGGGGGTTACGAAGTCGAAGAATTAGATGCCAACAATAATATTTCACGTGTTGGAGAATAATTTTTGGGGGGTAAAGCGAAAAATGTAATCGATGATAAATAAATAAATTTTTTTCTGAATACTTTTTTTTACTATCACCTTTGTTCTTTCGAAAAAAAATCCAATTAACGAATCATTTATAAGCGATGGCCTCCTCCTCCGAAAAACCCACTCACACCCCTCCTAAAAAACCTCTTAGGCGCGTTGCTAACGTCTCGTCCAAAGAAAAACTATCCGAAACCTCGCGCAAATTCGCCAATGGTTCGTCGATATGCAATAACGCCCCCATCGGCGATAGCTCAGGCGAAGAAACGGAACCCGCTAGTAACGATTCGTCATCGGTGCGCGATTTTATGAAACACCTGCTTACCGATAACTACGATTATTGCGGATGGTGTAAAACTATTTTGAAGCAACGCTGCGGAGAGTCGCCCGAGTTCTCCGATTTGATATTCAACACGGTAAGCGTAATGATTACCACGTCCGCGAACGAAGAATATGATGAAACGCTCGCGAATAAGACCTTAATTCACAATTTAAAGTACGGGAAAATAGTCGACTTGAACGAGGTTTCTTCCGAAGGAGATATAATTTATCGAACGTTGTCCGAAATTTTCGACGTTTTCGACGGAAATGGTAACGGCCGACCCCCCGCATCAACAGCAGCCATAACACCCTCGAGCGCGTCGAAAGTAAATCCCAATAGTGCGATCGATATATTAAAGTGTATATCGGAAAAGGACGTGGTAAAAAATAATCTCGTCGAGAACGCAAAAATTATCTGCTTTAATATTTGCAAATATTTTGAAAGGTGGGGCGACGAAGGCAACGGCGAGGATGGCGGCAGCGGCGGCGATTCTTCCGTAAAAGGAAAACCCGTTGATACTGAGCAACTGGCACGGATCATCGACGTTTCTAAACGAAGCCAAGAGGACTCGATTAGGTATTTTTTTGTTCCCGTTAGCGGAGTGGTTTACAGCGCGAAAAATAGAAAGGGCGGTCGTAATTCCGTTTCGGTTTATACGATAACGCTGCTAGGCAACGCGCGCGTCAATGATAACCTCGAAAGCTGTTTGAAAGTCAATAACGATCGCAATTTAGTGCAAGTTAATTTTTCGCCAGTATTCGAAGATTTAGCTATCGCGGAAAGGGGCGTTGGTGCGGAAACCATTATGAAATGGAAATTGGGGGTGAACACTAATTTGATGTTCGTCGATCAGATCGTAAGAGACGAAATTTACGTTCCTCGGGAAGAAGTTAGATTCTCTTCGTTTTCCGTCCGAAATTTCGTGACATTTTTAAATTTGGAAGACGAAACCGACATCATCAGCGATTTTTCTTCCACCTACGTTCCAAGGGTTGAATTTTTTAGTAGAGAGCGCTCATGGCTACGCGTTTTAGACCATTTAGTGAAAGAGAGGGTAAATGTCTTCGTGGAAGAGGAAAAGGGAAAGCTTTTCTTAGATTCGGTAAAAAAAATGTGCGAAAGAGAGAGAGCGCTGGAAATCCTGAGAAAGCGTTTTAATGATAAGAGAAACCTCCTTTCCATTAAAAGATCTCCTTGTTTAGTTCTTAAGATGCTAATGGGAGAACGAGCTCGACAATTTTCAGACGATAATTTAACGACATACGTAGGAGAAATGTTTAATGGTTTCAGACGACATTAGGTGTCTTTTTATTTAAAATTTAATATTTTTTTTTATAAATTTGTACGTTTTATTTCCTTATAGTGTTTACAGTTTGCTTATATTTATTTCAGGTTAATAAAAATTGCTAAGTAAAATCATTTATTTTGAACCATTTTCGGTACAAAGATGTCAACAGATAAAAAATAAAAATGTAATAAGAAAGTAACAATAATATGTTTCCTACGAGGAAAAATAATATTTTTTAAAAAAGAAAAGAAAAACATAAAAGTTGCATCACGATTTCAATCATCGAAATATGCACGAGAAATTCGTTGTTAATACGCACGCACGCTCGCTCGCTACAGAAAAATATATTTTTTAAAGATAAAAACAATTATTGAACCATTTTTCTTATAAATGACTCATCGTAGAAATACGCACGAGTAATTTTAAACAAATAAATAATATTAATTTTTTTATAAAGAAACAGGTTGCATCTTGTTCTTGTAATGAGTCATCATTAAAATATACGTGATTAATTATTTCTTTTGATCGCCCTTTAGTTTTTAAAATAAAAAAATAATAATATAATTATTTAAAAAAAAAAAAACAGGTTGCGTGAGTCATCATAAAAATATGCAGAGCTAATTATTTCTTTCGATCGCGCTTTAGTTTTAAAAATAAATAAATAATAATATTATTAATGTTCAAAAATAAAAAAATAGGGGATATGAGTCATCATTAAAATATGCGGAACTGATTATTTCTTTCGATCG
>JABUQX010025074.1:15000-40996 GCA_015478945.1 Trachelipus rathkii | reverse complement strand
CAGTTACTCGTAACACTTCGTTTCCACCCAATCCGTCAGACACTGACAATTCTACTACTTCTGTTTCAAAACTCTCGTATTTTCTCTTCTCTCAATTATTAAAACGTCAACAATATCTTCTCAACAGGGTTTTTCAATAGAGTTCACTGTTTACCGAATTATTCATTGCTGATTTAAATTGATTTTTTTAATTTATTCACATCAATAACATTTAATATCATTTTTTCTTATAATTATTTTCTTTATCTATCTCTTCAACCCCATACTTGACCCGCAAATTTTAAACACTACTTCTTGTTTTTTCCACACATACTCAAGAACATTTAATTCTTTATCATGTTAAATGACTACAAAAAATTCACACCGTTTTTCACTACAATCTAAAGCACAGCTAAAACAGTACCCCCCGCACCCCCCCGCAGATCAACCTCTTCAAGAAACCATGCCCACACCCCTACCCCTCCCCAAACCCCCTCTTGTGAGCTTCTCACTTCTGGCTCTATCTTGACTCCTACTTGTGGATTTTTCAAGTTCATACTTATTTACTAAATTGTGTAAATGTATGTTTACATACCCTAAAGCCAGTAACATCAGCTTATCAAACCACCATCTCTTCCACCCTACCTGTGCATCTCCATGGCTCTAATATGATTCCTATCATATTAATTAATGATTCAAGTCATATTTTTTCTTAAAATTGTTGGTTCTCTTTACGATACATTAAACGCCCAGTCAAGCCTATCGTAAGAATCCTAACACTCCCAAACCATACCATTTCGCGCAACCCTATTCTGTCCACTAATCCATATGATTTACTTGGATCTACTTGATCTACGTCTTCTCGAAACTCACCTATACTTGCTATTCAATTCACTATTTTCTTACTAAAATTGCTTATCGTTTTCTGATATTCCCCCAAATTAAGCAGTAAATCCGATACATATACCAGTAAACTCAACCACTATCCATCCCCGCCCTCCCTCTAGCTACCATTAACCCATCAGAGTCATTGTCCGTCTAATATGATCCTATTGATTTATTGATTCAAGTCATATCTTGATTTCCTACGCGCCATACTCATCCACTGTATATATACATACCTTTAAGTCTCTTCAGTGCTACAATCTACTGTCAATACATTCGTAACATTCAAACCTGCCCTCCCTCCGAACCCTCTCCTTGCCAATCACATATGATTACTTGATACTTTGATTTTTTAGATCTATTGAATTTTCAGTCATTTCTTCTACGCTAGACTTGTTTGTTTTACCTAACCTCTAAAGCAGTCAAACCCAGTACGCTCAAATCACCCGTCCCTCTCTTACCCTCCCTTCCCCTCTCACCCACCTCCCTGGTTATTAGGCTCTCCTCCTGTTTTCAACGGCCAAACTATATCGAGTGTCATTTTCGGATAATACAGATCCAGCATAAAAATCAAGTTCTTCCTACTACACTGCATCTCACGGCACAGACTACCTCCGCTCACACGCCGAGCCTAACCAACAGTCTATATCACATTTAATCAAAAAGAGAGCGCGCCACTTTTCACATCACCCCTGTAGGCATCACCCTGAAATCTCGAGCATTATAAATGCACAACTACACCAACTTCTAGTCAGCTCACAAACCACCCTTAAGCCAGCGCACCACTCTAACACTAGCGAGCTACAGCACTACATAACATAATCCAGTCCCTGGCCTACACTTCACATTATATAGCTAGACATCATCATGAAGCATACGACCAAAAACGAACCTTAAATAATCACACTATTCTGCTCAAGCTATATCTCTATACATTATCATGTTAACTTTTACATAGCTTACACTTATGCGTACATAACCTCTCTGAACAACAATTTATGTAATACCCCCTACCTGCACTCTAACATAATATCACACATGACAACGGAATATATTCTTAACGGGTAACACAGTGTTCTTTACCAACGATCTAAACTAATGAATATCTTAACAAAAAATTGGTTTCCATACAACCTTAGCCTACACTTCATATTATTCCCGGCAACACGAATATCGTAAACATAACACAAGTCTTTAATCCAGAGCATAGCCATCAAAATAAGTGTCTCGTCTGACACTCAAAAACATATCCATCAGTTAAGGTCAACTAGTTTATGAATCCTAAAACAAGATAAAATCAGTAATTCAAAGCTACATCCCACTCCCTGGTGCGCGTGGGTGACCCTCCCACCCCTCTCCGCCTCGCATCTCAATTGATCTATTAGACCTCTAGTGGATTCAGCATACACATTCATCGAGTATCTCATTTTGGGGTAACCTTAGCATTAAAAATGAAGTTCCTTCCTACCCATCACCTCGTAACCACCCACGTAATAGATGCCTCCAGTACGTAACAAAGTTTTCACATATTACAGTAAACACTAGCCCTAACTGAACTCAAGAACCTATAATGTCACACACCTAGATCACACAATCGCATGAAAGTGACATTATTTGTTGGTTATGATTAACAAAGTTCACATACCTAGTATGAGACCTATCAGGTCATTGAGGTCATTTATATGGGCAGGTCAATTTTGGGTCAAACTGATTGACAATGAAGAATGTATACTAAACAAAAGTCGAAATGTTAATTTGTGGTGCTCAGAATCAATTAAACAACTTTATCCAACAATATTAGGCGAAATACCCTCTATGATTGGAACAGGTCAAGTGTTACAATAGTTTACTTGATTATAAAGCAGCTAACATCAATCTAAATCAGTAAATCAAACCTCCGTCCAGCCCCCATTCCACCACCCTCTTCCAGTTCCATAGATCTTATTGACATTCTATTGAATTCAAGTCATATCCTCACTTCCCAAGGAAAATTTTGACGCCACTCAACAACCCATAAAACATAAAAAACATACAAGTTCTTAATATCTCCATGTCGCAACAAGCCCAGATATTACCAACCCGTACAAAGTAAAAACCACCAATTTGCCACTCTACAATAACCAGCACTCACACTTTCACTAACACATGAAACAAACCACCCAGTCTCTCTCGCTACAGCGAGCACACACACCACCCCAACATACAAACTCCCTCTACGCACAATCAGAAACATAACACAGACACCATTAACAACAGTCTTCCATATCCTACTTACCAAACAACATTAAAGTACCCATCCTTAACATTCTCCATCACAAACCGCTCCACAAACCCTGCTTCCATACTTCACCACGTCGGTATATAATGTAACCACATATACAATAGCACATATTATTTTTACCTTAAATACCATACACCATCTCAAAACACAACATTATACCAACCAAAATATTTCACCCTAACCCATTACACCCTCATTACTCACACTCGGCTCAGGACAACGCCCAAATACTATGTTTAAGCGTAACAAACGTTTTCACCCCTCAAAATATAACTAGCACTCTCAACATACATAACACCTGCAACCTAGCAAGTCTCTCTATATTCGCCCAACGACAAAACCTCCAACATAAACCCTCACGTAAACTAATCCCTGCTAACCACATTCCAACAACAGTTCCTTACTTATCAAAAGGTAGTAAGGCTATCAGGACAGCATAGAAAAACTCAACTGTATCCCCACAACTTTTCCCGAACTTCGTCGCACAGCTAAAGCAGATTATCTAACCAAAAATTCCTCGTAACAACAAGGTAACATATTCTATCAAAAGTATTCCATCTTCCATAGAAACATGAATTGACACCTACCCTTCATCAAATGCTGAGCGAATTACTCATCGTCCTAATGCATTAGTGTACTGATCTATGAATAAAAACGTAGGACATTTGCAATACACATTACTCGGCGTAAAAATGCCCTAACATTACTCAGCAAAAAACATTTACACTATTCCCACATTTCTCAACACCATCATCGCCAGCACCTAGACACCGAGATCAATATCCTTACAGAACGTTTATTATCTTCTAACAAAAATTCAGTCTAAGTATTCAACATATCGATCATAGCATCATAATTTAACAACGTAACAGAAATTAAACACAACCTTACATATCCAACACTTCCACTGGGCGCAAACCATACAATAATAATACTAACATTTGGACTACGAATCAGAACATTAACATGTACCTGGACCTAATGGACTAAGCTCTTCAAACCTATCCCTCCAGTACACAAAGCAAAAACTCAACCCCCCGTTCCCTGTTTTTCAATTGATCATCAGTTAGGCAAAGCTCTGTATCCTACAAAATTGCCCACACAAACGTGTCCCAAACTATATCCTAACCCGCTCGCTCTCTCTCGCTAACTGATTGAATTTACGATACTCCATTCATCAAAGTGTCTTTGCATATATCGAATATACATCATTTTGAACTATTAAATAAAAGTGCGCTATTAGCAACAAATTGCTCCTGTCAAAGCATCATAATGTAATCAACAGAACACTGACACTCGATGCAATAATTAGCATCAAAGTAGTCAACACGATAACACTAATTACATTTCACTGACAACCGCCTAATATGTAGCGCATCCAGATACCTGCATATACCACTTAGCCCTTGAATTACTGTACATGTCGACATTAACAAAAATTCATACTTAACAATCTCAATCTCAATCTATAGACAAACTGAGTAGGTTTGGAGCAACTCGATGCGCTCTCCATTACCGAGCGCTCTTTAACATCCTGTTAAGTCCTCGATTCATTATTCTCTCTCATATTATCGTTATTATTTATTTTATTTATTTATTATTATTATTATTATATATTCATTTATTAATTATTATTATTATTATTATTTTATTATTATTAATTAAATTTTAGCTTATTAGGTCAGTCTATGCAAGAAGTAGTAGAGTGAGTAGTAGTGCAGGTCAGTCAGTAGGTAGTAGTAAGCTAGTAGTACTTTATAATTAATAACAAGTTTTAATAACCGGTCAAGCTAACATTAATATCACCTAACACTAAGAAACATAAACTACCTTTACAATCGTACTAATAAACAGGGTCAACATTAACAAGAAAGTACAGCAGGCCTCCAATTATACAGTTAAAGTAACTATCACACGATCACAGCGTAAACCCTTATTCGCTCGAGGAACTGCTACGGGGACTGAGGCCAGTCTATAAAGTAGCATTAGTTGCTCGGAAAACGGTAAACCATTTAGACGCTTTGGCACTGTGAAATATTACATTCGTGACAGTTAGTATGAGATGCCTTGATCCTCGGATAATGTTAATGTAAATGTAAAGAAGTATTCATTCCCTTTTCGATTGTCAGGGGAGCACCGAGCTTAGCTCACAATTTATTTTCAGCAAGCTTCAAAATTATATTCAGAATGAAATGTGTTTGAACATTGTGCTTTGGATTAATCGAGAACTCTACTAGCTCATAGCTCTGTGGTCGCTCGCCTATTACAACACATAATTTTATCTTAATTCAAAGTTAATGCTTTCCTTAAGCACCTTTTAGGGAAAGAATGAGTTGGTAAGTAATTAAGTAATAACTAATGTTCTCAAGACATTGGTGGGGTGTTTGCATATAACGGTTGCTCTCGGGTCTTAGACTCGATATGAAGAACTAAGGATCATGATCTTAAAAGGAACTCTCAGATTCAGATGCATTAGGATTCCTTTTCAACATCTTTACAATACATATCTGACAAAATATAGATCTTCTTATCCCAATCATCTGTCATTTTAAGCTGGCCAAACCCATGAAAAAAGTCAATATAGGTATTAGTGATATCATATGCCAGAGCCGTATCGCACGTGTGCTATCAACACTTCGACAAACGGATGCTCATGTGATCGGCATATATATATTTATTTGTGGTTAGATTTTCTCCCCATTCTTTCAAGGATGCGATTGGTTAATATAACATAGATCAGAATACTTAGCAAATTTTAATTCTTGCGACAAGAAAAATACAAATATCATCTTCCCTTATCTCTTAAATAGTACAAAAATCAAATTCTCGTGATATCTAGATGACTAATATTTCTCCGGAGACTGTTGCACCAGTTTTTGCTGAAATCAATCGTACGAGCCATAATGACCAGACCAATAATTCGCTAGCACGGGTAAACACATACAATCCCTAATACTTATTGCTTCGACTAACCATCTCCTAGCGTCATTCTGGCAAAACACCAGGTTAATCGTTTTTCACACGTCTCTTTCTTTCGCTCAGTCGACAACTCTTCAGCGAAGAACCTGTTCTGCCTCAGAATAACACAGCCATAATTACAATTAAAAACCACAGAGCCTATCAATGCACGTGGAATCTCTAAACAATATAAAAGTCTGTTGTCTACATCCCATTAATTATCGACAGGGCCGAACGATATACAAAAAACTCTCCTCGTCGACTGCACATCCTGGCTGCCTCCTTTTATGGTTTTTAGGTCTGATTGCAAAATATTACAATATAAAAAACTTCGTGTATCACACACTCGACACAATTGGTTGTTGCTATAAGATCTTAATAATAATTTGTTTTTAAAATAATTGTAGCGCAACATCTCCGTTTTTACATACCACACATTGGCTTCTTTCGTCATCTCTTTTTTGTTTGCTTCTCGTAGCCCTTGCAAGCCGTCCCCTTGACGATCAAACGATTTCAATTTTAGTGCACTATAAGTGAGCTCAATGGCTTAAAGAACGTGGATTGTAAAACTGTCTTCTGAGAGTTTTTTGCTTATATTTGTTGTACGAGCTTATTGGGTTAAAGTATCGAAGGAAACATTACAGAGTTCCGTTAGAACGAACTCTCTCATACTTGACGAGCTCGAGTGATTCAGGGATAAGTATTGGGGCCATACACTAAAGGTCGATGCCTACTGTGATGTGTTAAGATCTTGGGAATGGTCAAATAGCTTAGAAGAAAAGTCTTTTAACATTCGCTAGTTAATATCATGTTCTTATTAACAGACTTAAAAATTTTGCTTTTATGTCATCTTTGTATGCTGTGGCGGTTCCAACTTTAAACCAAATATTATACAAAAAAAATTAATAGCACCCATCCTGAAACTTATAGACCAGTAGGCTATGGTTCAGATCTTCCTGTGCCTACGCCACCAGAGTTTTTTGATGTTACACTGAAAATGTCTCACTGCTGGCCCAGTCTGCATAAACCATGCAGGAGCGCATGACAGGAGTATAACACAACCACGTTTATACAGCAAATGTAAAGCCAAAGATTCGTTCTTACTCAAAAAAGAGCGATACACATCGATTTGGTCTTGCTGGACTTTGCGACATATAGAGAAGAGACACTCGAACTGCCTTCGCCTCCCAGACTCTGGGAAAAGAACCTGTTGGTAAAAGGACCAACACGATATAGAGAGAAGAGAGCAGCAAACAGACAAGCCATCGTAGGACATCTTTAATAAAAGAATGTACGGGATAATTTATTCGGAGTATGACGAATGATCAGCAGCCAGTACTATAAAAATTGTCGAGGAATGCTCAGACATCTTTCCAACTATGACTCCATTAAAAACTAGTTTTAAAGGTTATTTTACCTTAAACAATGGATAACAACCTTAGTCATTCGAGGTTTTCTCTGTTGGTATCATCTCCTGTGACTATGAAAATTATAAAAACAACCAGATTGTTTTAAATAAAATAAATCTGTTCCATCAGGGATGGGCAAGCCCTACGGCATCACCGCTACTCCTGAAGCGCTGTAACTATGCCATTCCCACCACTACTACTTTTATATGCCAGTACTGTGTAGTCGCTTGTCCTGGCCAGCAGAGTTAGAACCTTCTACAACTTCATATGATTCGCTCCTCGTCGTTCGCTGCACAAATAGTCCAGGGCGCAGGGAACACACCCCACTCTGACTAATCATGGTCCAAGCAAATGGATACCTTCAAGACCAGTCTACTACACCTGCGATCCAGACATTACTCGCATAAGACCTCGATACGCATTTGCGGAACACATTTTTCGGCACCCTCGCTCACATAAATATAGGACCTAATAAAGACTAGTCGGAAAGTCCCTATCAAAGAAATGGACAATGTATTTCACTCGTATCTCTGCGAGAAGTTTTCTCATTTTCGCAAGGCAAAATTGAAGAGAAAGTGTTTTGTTGGATACTGCTATACGGAAATTAAAGTCAGCGATTGCCGCTCTTGAATACAAAATGACGTCAATGCGACGGGAGGCGAGATCCTGGGCGTATTATTCAGAGATATATAGAGTAGTGTCAACCAAAAAATCTCCCACCAGTATTTACAGTGCTGTACGGTAATATGTGGACCACATAACGACTTCTGCGGAATGGATTCTCTGGATGCGACTGGTAAGCCGTGTACTTCTGACAGCACACTCTCGTCAATCTCCGCTCCATCAACACTAACTAACTTGATGCCCCCACCGCTCGAGGAGCAAGGACACAACCCCGATGCCGTCTCCTACACCACATCAGCAATATACAGTGATCATCCAACACCCCCACCCTAGCAACCGCGCCTAAAACCAACACATAGTCGCAATGCACCGACGATCAAGCAGGTTCATCGTGCGCCGGCCAGACTGAATTACCCCTTATTGATGGCAAGGACTTATGTGGTCGTCCCTTCACCTGAGACAGCTTACCCAAGCATATAACGTGCACCTCACACGGGAGCTCCCAGAATACCACAAGCCTTCAGGGACGACAGAAAGAAAGGACAAATAATAAAGAAAGGGACACATGAGCCTAATGTGTACTAACCAAGCCGATATTTTCATGTATATACGAAGCCTCCTACAAACTACGACACACTTAAAAAGGTCTACCTATACATCATTGAAACACCTATTTCTACCTTAATTTTCATGCACAGTTATAAGGTAATTAAAGGCTCTTTAATATTTTTGACCAAACTAAATATTTAACTCCTACATTTCCTCTATAAGTATATTCCCGCTAATATATATTAGGGCTCTCTCGTCAACAGTCTCCACTCCTGTGAACGGCAAACTGATGCTACCAATCTAGAGGTCTCTCTGTCAAACCAACCTTACTACTGGTCCTGGATTTATGTAAAGAGGTCCTCTGTGCAGTCCGACCGTACAGTCATTGAATGAGCTTTACAAAAATCTGCGACCACCGGTCAGTATTCTTCCCCGCAACTAATGATCTACACCCCAGAACCAATAAAAACCATACGAAATCAACGCCTGACTTAACGTATCACAAACAAAGTATGTTCAAAAAGTTTGTTTTCGGTTTGTAGTGTGATGGATTAGACTAAAGTAATGGAAATGCATTGAATTTCAAAAAGCATGATTTTACCGTGAAGCTTTTCAACCTCACTTAGTTGAGTGTTTCTGGCAAAAATGGACGCACCGCCCCTGACAGAGCGCTATAAGGCATCCGGAATCCTATTGACCGATCGGTGCCGTCATGTCGAGAGAGTTTAGATACCTTTGTCCTAACTAATCTCCATATTTGAATATTAAAGGCACTATAACTATCAGTCCCACCTGCTCTGATCCCATCTCCCTCCCAGGAAAAGGATTCTATCCTGGCTCATCCTGCTCAAAAAGCGGGTGTGTGAGCCTAACTCGCCTCAGACATGCCACGATACGCTGCCCTGGCTCTCGCGACCCTCTCTCCCTGACCTTAATTCTTTCATTCTCTCCTGCTGCTCTCAACTGTTATTGTGATTCATTTATATAATTTCTTTTATCTTAACATTTACATTAAAGTCAAGACGAAATTGCTGAGGATCAAAGTTTGAAATAGCGATGATCCATCTGGCCATACACTTACGGAGCTTAATTATTTTAAATTCCTAAACACTACCATATGACTCCATGTTACGACTCCACAGGAGCACCTCCTAATACTCTTTTACTTACTCTTTCTTCACTTTTCATACTCTATGCTACGCATAGCTACGAAATCCTCAGACCCACGCAATACACACATTGCTCTATCTACATTTGCTCTTATTAAATTTATACCGGCATCAAGCGAGTTAAATATTCAATAGCATCATATTTAATGCCCACACACCTTTCTTATCATAACTTGGTTATTTGTCCATGTATATAATATATCTCCCATAGTCGATATTTATTAACGTCTAGTTTTGACCACAGTAATCATATATCTTAGTTCCAAAGCATATCAATGATATAACTAATCTTATGTTAAATAAGAATTACGAGGATAGGATTCAATAGTGACGCAATCCTGACAAAGGTCATCATAAGGCAGTCTATAATATTTTGATCATATTGTGGCCTCTATATTTTCCCCACAGGATGTGCAGTAATGATCAAGTTTCTTGTGCATCATTCTACATATGACGTATAAGATAGAGATTACCTCTACTGATAAAACCGGTTTCCCAAACCCTTACGGATTCATGCAAGCCACTAATCCCATCATTCTCTCTCTGTTAGGATGTTTGTCCCTTCGCATTCATGTAGTATATACAGACCTCTCCCAGACGCCACTCCGCCCAATTTCCAATGAGAGAATCTTGAGGCTAATCGTAGAGAGACTATTCCGCAGTGTGCGACATCACGTCTTCTAACTGGGCGACTCGCATGGGTCTGATATTTAAGGCTCACACATAGCATTACTCGGTATGGTGAATTCGACTCTATCACAAAGTATTATCTTGTATAATAGATACAATCAAACACGAGAAGTGTACAGTGCTCGTTACCTTGTAACTTATTAATCTATGAACACATCAATATCTGTGCTGAAAACCACGTGAATAACTTACCCAAACGTGATAAGATTGATAAAAGAAATATGTAAGCACCGTCTGCGACCATATTTGATAAATTATGATAATATATATATATGAACCATAGATTCAATAAATAAAATAACTATGAGAAGAGAAACAATAATTATACATATGAATAATTAAAAATTAATAAATAATCAAGTTTTGTAATTACTATAGCATATAGTATCCATATCGATATTATTAAGAATTATTTTCTTTGCTTAAAGATTTTTCAATTTTATTAGTCAGCCAAATATTATTTAAGAGCTGATCTCTCGGCTCCATCTATATTCACAAACAGTTGAATCTAACTTTCTCATCAGATGAATTGGATTGGTAAACCGTGTAACTAAATCACTAAATTTACATTACACATTAGATTTTTACAGGACTTACCACATACAATACTCACGCAAGACATATATAATATTTATGTAGTGATGTATTTATATTACGAGTTTTTAGTATTTAACCCTCTTATACTCATAATATACTTATAATATATACATAATCACTTGTATATTATAAATGCTATTATTATTATATAGTATATACTATTGCTAATTTTTAATATAATTATAGTATCTGCTACCATATACCTATATAACACTACTTAACCTATATATATATCACCATACTAATTATCTATACTTTATTAATTAAATTATAGAGTATATAGTTATATTTTAAAGAATATATTGAAATATATTACTATATATACTCAATTATAATATATTAATTATTATATATAGAGAATAGTGATTATATAAGTATCTATCATACTAATATATTCTATAGTATATATATTTATATTATACTAATAGATTATTTTATGATCAGTATGTCGCATGTAGTATAGTATATCTATGAATTAAGTATATATCTATAATATAATCTGATATAATATTAGGAGTGAGTATTATTATGATTATATCAGTTATATTTAATTTTAAATACCTTTAACATCTTAGTATCAATTTTCTCTATACATAACACTTCTACATTTATTATTATATATAATATATATACAATGTATTATGTTAGGATTTATTTATATTATAAATTTTAAATAATAATTCGAACATGTTGAGTAATCGACAGCATTATCAAGGAGTCGTATTTAGGTATCTGTGATCGGCTCATTTAGTGGACGACGCGGGCTATTGTCTTATCAATTCATCTTATCCTCTCTACCCATCGTGATCTCTGCAGCCCCCTATAAATTGAAAGTTCAAGACCACTGTATATTCATTATATTTATTCTCAGAACGGGCTCGAGCTGATCGCAGCACAGCTGTCTGCACCTAATATCTATCGAACCTAGTAGAGCATGAGAGATCAGTCAGTCTCTATCTATGCTTAAATTTCCTATCGAGTGTCTCAACGTCACCCTCCAGCGAAGCAGCTATATTCCGTCATGTGCTGTCTCTTCGGTATAATTCATAGGATAATTATAATTATCTTTATTATTGATAATAATTCTCATATTTTTTTATCTACCTCTGGTTACTTTACCTCTAGTATTATACTCATATCGTATACCCACCCTGATTCTAATTACTTGGTATATATATTCATAATTCATCATTTATCGATGTGGCTCGTCGTGTGTGTGTGTTTAAATGTCTATTTTTAATTCGCTCGTCGACGTGGGGGCTTTGAACGGACTAAGAAACCTGTTATCCAACACATGTGCCCTACTTATAATTTTAATATTACACATTAGTCTCGTGTAATGCATTATAGGTTACTAATCTATACTACTCACTATGGTAATACCCGTTACTAAACCTACCCCTCAGCCATCCACTCACATATATTTTATAATATTACCCAAATAATAACGCCTACCATAGTGCATGCTCTTAATATCTGATTATTATATACCTAGTAACTGTAGAGTCGTACCTTTGAGATATTTACTTACGTCTCTACCTATCGTATCATATCACTATATATTATATTGTTAGAAATAATTATTGCGGCAAGTGTGGGTTACATATGTATACCACAATATCTTTGTATGAGTAATGATATAATCTTCGGATATATTAATATAGCATATATTACTCCGTCATGTCTATATCTATATAGTTAGTAATTATATACCTCATATACAGTCATATATTCATATTATATATATTATTTGACTATCTATAAGTTAATGATTAAGAAGATCTATATAGACTACTTATTATGCTAAGATTGTATATTACATATAATATTCTTTATTTATATTTATATGTTATAAATAGTATAAATACATTATATATTATGGTTATTATTATATATTTGATATATAAATATATATTCATATATATACTATAAATAATAGTATATATATTTAATTAATTTAATATATTATTGATATTAATACTATACTATATATATATACTGTATAATATTTATATATATATTATAATATATTTATATATATAATATTAATATATAATTATTGAGAGAAATTAATACTATCATTAAAATCATATAGTTAGTAGATATTTATGAGAATATAAATTTATATCTCAAAATACAATTTATCTCTCAATATACTTAAAGAAAGAAAATAATTTATTTAATTTTATTATCTATATTATTTATATATTTTTTGTTCAAGATCATTCTTCGATATGAATATATTAGATAATACGTGTTTTTCGTATTTTGTTGTTTACGATTTATGTCTGTGAACTTATATATACAGTGCTAGGATAAAGGGATAAACTTTGTTAGAGTAACTCTTTATAGTATGTGCAGCAGGCATGAAGTAGGGAGAGTATAATCTCAATGTAGGTCTGTAGATTGGGTGGTGTTGGTGGATGATGGGCTTAGCGCGAATAAATTATTGTTATTGGTCAGTGGACTGCCGTGATGCTCAGGTGTCCTGTATAGTTGAAATAGTGATATAGCTGAATAGGTGGAATGATTGTTTCTTATATATTACTATATATATATTCTATATCAGTTATCTTCATAGGAACACGTCTATAAAGTTTGTATAGAATAAGTAATAGCTGTATGTTATTTAGTGAATAGGTTGGTGGATCACTTTCAACACAATATATTATATAATATAGATTATATAATTTAATGAATAAAAATATATACATATATAAGATATGTATATTGCTATTATAGATATTTATGATTATATGTTATATATTAGTTTCCCTATTATAGGGTAAATGAATAATATAGAGTTGAATAATATTATAATAGTATAGAAATAATTAAATCAATATTGACTTCAGTATATATATGATATAAGATCAAATAGTATATATGATAATCAATAATAAAGTTATATAGTTATATATATTAATAATATATATGTAAGATAAACTATTAATTCTATATATATTATCTCATATAGTTATATATATATATATATATAAGTAGATATAGTGGCCCTTAATTATTTACTAAATCTGTTTTATTCAAATATTATATATGTACGTTAGCTATGCAAGAAGGAACCATAATACCGTATTATGAATATATTAAGTAGTAAAATAGACATATTTATATATGATATATATTGAAGTATTTTAATAATATATAGTATTAATATATTATATACTAATTAATAATATATATTTAATAGTAATAATTTCTATATAATTAGATATCTTATATATATATATATATTATATATATTATTATTGATATATATATATATAATATAATATTTTAAATATATTAATTATTATATATTATTTTCTTACTATAGTAACTAACTTATTATAATATATTAATTATTACTTGTGTGAATAATGATTTAATTTAATATAAGTTAATACTCTAAAGCCAAATTTATGTTATCTTTTACTATCAAACTCATACTCTCGTAATCATTTCCTTTCATGAATTACTATTGCTCAGTCTTAAATATTATTGTAGCCTACTCAGGTCATAACTAGTAATATTAGATACACATCATTTTATTTTTGATAATGTTACCAATTTATTCATTTAGACGATTTCGTATCTATTACTATTTGCTCTCTCAAAAACATAATGACTTCATTACGTATACTCTCACTATCCCAGATTAACTATACACCTACATCTGTTAATATTAACATAAGGTACTATCGTTCGAACTATTAGTCTCCCTGGTGAAAAAATATGGACTGCTCGTTTTATCAATGCCGTTAATTGCCTAGAGATGTATTTCTTCATTATCATTATAATTCAAAACTAGTGCACAAGAGCAGAGATTCATAGGCCAATTAACAATACTAGGAGAATTATATTCAAGCTGGACTTGATCCATCATAACGTTACACTGACGCACTCATATTCATTATTAGTATTTTCAGATATCAAGAAGTATATATTCCAACAGCAATATATAGTCCGTTGGTATAGATTTTATTACTATATGTAAATTAAACCAATCCAGAATAAAAAAATAACATAAAGCAATAAAGCTCGACATCATTTACTCTATTCCATGTTAAAAGGGTCTAAACGCTAGGAATCAAATAATTTATTTAATATACATTAAGTTCATCATATAGTACTTTTGATATAGTACAATTCGAGATACCATTCGCTATTTCATTATTTCATAGATTTCTTGTACCCCAACTATTTCAGATCATAGATCTTAATTATTGCTTTATACACAATACTTAAAAATAAGTTCTGGGGCAGTTTAAAATGCTCACATACAAACTAGACGCTGAGAAGGCCTTCGTTGTCTCACTTCACGAGATCTCACCTTACACACAAGTTTTTGAAAGAAATCTCTGATCGAAAAATTGTCCGAACTTTGACCCTCCGATCGCTGGAACCGCGCAGTGACGACACGCTCTTCCCTACACAGCGCACACGCAATGCTGGCTACAAGTTGGCGCCGGATGGGAACCGCACTTACGCAAATCTCAACTTATTACCTTGCATTCCGTTCTTACTACCGCACGACGCTTAGCCTTAAGTAAACGAGGATGAGTGATTCTTATATATTATGCGTCATATATAATTGGATTTTACCTTACTCAATATTATAATATTGGTAATTAACCTCTACTCTATCTTTAGATAATATCTCCGATGCGATTCACAAGGCGCGCTCATCAATGATTACTCTCCTGACTCTCCGACGGGGCTTCGATCTTGTTGCAAGAGTGGTCTGGACGAGCAGTGATCGCGGAAGAAACTCAAAACATAAGCGAACATCGGTGATGGTTTCATCCAAGACGGAAGCGCTGGTAATGAGGGTTATAGCATTGGCAGCCCTTTCGATCTGGGTCACTGAACTCCATATCACCACAGTCAGATGTAATGTCAGCGAGGATCTCCGATCCTCCTTTGCGGATTTCGGCGCTCCCCAACGCTCCGGCATCTCGGCTTCCTCTATCTTCATGATTCTCCCACGTCTGCCCTTTCGCTGATCCGTATTTTCCTACTGTTTACGGTCATAACACTGTCTAAGAATTAGGGCCCTATCTTATCTTCCGCTTTAGGCTCGCCTTGCGTCACACCCTTCTAATTTGCTTGGGTATACTCAACGGGTGGGGGTATATTGATACTCCGCATTCTTATGGATAGATGAATTTAGATTTAATCTAAGACTATTCTCGCCGAATGCTAGCGATAAAACGTTGCCTTAGTACTTTATTTTAAGGAATATTCGTTTCCCAATCAATTTCTTGGGACATGAACCTGTATACAGGCCTCCATGTGTATTTCAGGCCCAGTGTTGGCTCGCTTCATGGGAGCACTGTTCGGTTTACCACTACGTTCAATAAGCATATATTTAATTTAATATCAATTGCGCTATATGGTATATATACTATAAATATTATTGACTATATATACTAATATATATATAAGGTGTAAAACTCTCTGTCTAGTATAGACTTGATCGTAGTCCATGACTTTTACTCGGTGACGTATCTCGCCGGCTATTAATGGTGGTATGGTAAAAGATCGGTGATTATCGGGATAGTAAGACTCACTTTTTAGTTCTCATAAACGTTTGGATAAATAAAGCTCTCGTCGGTTATCACACACACACCCGCAGTACAACAATATTAATTATATGAATTTTATTGGAATAACATATATTACTCAATATATTAAAGAATACTACTATAGGGGGGGATATCCTCGATCGTTCCATTAGCTCGACTTAAAGGTACATGAAACATGGTAGCAGCTGCCTTAATGGATACAATACAGCCTTTCTTTCAACGACATCAAATTAGTAGCGAAAAATATTTACAGATAATAACAACAGCTGCGGTTAAGGCTGATCGTCCGCGCGGACTCTGCAGGGCTTCTGAATACAGTGGGGTCGACTACGCCGTACATTTGGGCTGCTGGCTAGAGGACTGCACCCTCCCACTATTCTTTGGAAAATTAGGACCACTAAATAGGATTAGGAATCGAATATTTCCTATAGTGAGTAGAGTAGTATCTTACGTTATAGTACGTTCTTTCTTCAATTCAACTATCTGTCAGTATCTGTATAGAATTAACATACATACAATGACGATGACAGTGACTAGTGCGTACACCCTTGTAAGTGCACAGGACTCCATGGGAGTGGATTACGTCATGAATATCGCTCATAAATGCATCCAGATTGATACTAGAGGTTAATTAATGAGAGGCTCGATGCTCTCCTTAAAATTATCGTTCACTTGGAAATCCTTGATGAAATATTAATACACTATTAAGCGAACTTTACTTGAAGATTCATCCTAGATTTAATACCTCATCTTATGCGACTTAAGTTTACTAATTTTTGAGATATCCCTTGTAGAATAGCAGATCGTTGGGTTGCGTGTCGTGCTCCATTTAATTCGTCATAGAAGCCCGTTGTACTAAGAAATATAGAGAGGTAAATAAGGAGGTAGGTGACTGAACTCGCCTCAGTTACAACTACTTAGGGATGAATTTGTCTAAATAATCGTAATATAAAGGACGATAATTTGGAAGCAGTTACACAATAATAGTAAAGTAAATAGGATATACTAGGATACTGAGAGGGCATAAAGCAGCTTTGAACATGTATTTACGACCTTCGGACAGGTGATATGACCTCAATGAGTGTCTTATTGTGATGTAAATAATTTTCATTATATTTTTCAAAATATATTTAATTTTTTCACTTAAATTAAGGAATTTTCTGTATCAAAGATTTTTATATTTATTTTTGGTTTAATTTGTTTAAACGACATTTGGTTTTACTAAATTTTTATCTCTTTGTTTACTGTACTTTATAACAAAAATGCTGGAGCTGTGTTTACATAACCCACATACGGCCTAGTAAATCAGTAAATCCACAAACACCCACCCCACCTCTCACCCAGCCATTGAGTTATATTGATGCTATTTGATCTAAATTTCGGACCCTATTGCATTCTATTGTCTGCAGTCTCATGATTTCGCACAGTATCATTTTGGATTAAGACGTAACACAAAAAATAAGCTCTATATAAATAAAATAGCATTGTATAATATCAAAGTTTACTGTGACACTCTTAAAGCCAGTAAATGAGTGTAATGCAAGTAAAATCACAACCACTCACTCTCCCTCTTCCACCCTTCCATCGATCTGAGCTTGCACTCCATATTTGATTAAGTCACATTTCGGGTATCAATTTTGTATAGAAATTACATTTCATATTATTTACATTATTACATTATTACCATTATCCTATTGTTATTATTATTATTATTATTAAGTATTATTATTATTATATTATTATTATATTATGTATTATCTATTATCTATTATTTATTCTTTGATTCATTATTTTTACTTATTATTGATTATCCTAGCTCGATATTATTAATTAGTTAGTTATTATATTTATTCACTTTCATTTATTATCTTTATTTTATTGTCTTGTTATTATTATTATTATTATTATTTATTATTATTTTTTATCTATATTTCTATTATTATTTTTCATTTTATTCTTTTATATTTTATTTCATTCTTATATATTATTATTATTATCTATTATTATTATTATTATTATTAATTCTTATTTTGATTATTATTTTGATTATTATTATTATTTATTATTTATTATATTTTATTCATCTATGTCTTATTATTATTATTATTATTTTATGATTTTTATTTTATTTATTATTCTTATTATCACTTTATTTGTTACGTCGGTGCTATAAATCTTTTCAAATTAAGACAGTCTCAAAAAAAAATGACAAGGCTTGGTGTTGAACCGGCTGCCGTCAGCTACGAATGCGAAGCGTTGCTACCGCCGCTACGCCACCCTTGAGTCTCAGCTGTTAAATGTTAGATGTGTTAGGCACGTTTATTCGTAGTCAGGCTATGTTATATTCTTTGCTTATGTCGTTGCATTATCCGGATATGCTTGCTTTTAAATTATGTCATAAAAACTTTTGTCTAATGGTCTCTGCTTCTAGTTCATACGTTCTTCATGTCAGTTTAGGTTACGGCTCATGGATATGTAAATATTCCGCTCGATGTTAATATTAATTTTATAAATCTGCCTCCTTATGTCATAGATGACGATAGAAACATGGTTCAGGTAAGATTAGGTTAGTCTTATAGAGATACATAGGTAGTTTAAGCTTACTGTTGTATTGAGCAAAAGAACTTGCGCGTTAACGCAAGAGCAGTTTCAAACCTTCCTCAGGTTTATACGGTATGTCTTGTCTACATGAGTTCACAGTTGAGGATTTTGTTTGTCAGTGCCATAGTAGGTTACTGTTATACGGTAATTTTTGTTAGGAGTTTGTCTTAAGATTTCCTCATACGCCTACTTGCTAAAATGGCATATTGATTGTGGTATTGTTGAGAAAAAGTCGTGAATGCTCGGGTAGACTTGGTCAACAGTTTGATATGCATTGTTGATTCTACGTTGGAGCCTGATACATTACAAGGGGACTTTGTTGAATCGTTCAGTCAGGGATTATTCATACTCGGCCAAGGCATGGGCTCGTTGTAGGTTTGTTTGTTTTAATCTTATGGATCTTGATTTCAGGTTTTTGCTATGTTAGGCTTTATTGAGTTCATCAGTTGTTAACTTTTAATGATAGCCGTGTAATTCGTCAAATGGCCCCGCGCTCGTAGAGGAGTATAAAATATGTTACACTGTTCTCTGCTTAGCTTTTGTACTGCTGGAATAAACTTTATGCTTTGCAGTTTATCGTTGAGGGCAATTATAGCTGATTAGTTAATAAGTTATGATAGGTTTTTTGTTAGATATAAACCAGATATTAATTAAGTCCGCGTGAACACTCCTTTCAATGTTAGCAGATTATTCGTTCGTGAGGTATGTTATGTGTCAGACTTGTCGTAATATATAATATTCTTAGTTCACGCGTTGATGACGTAAGTTAGCTTGTTATTTGTGATGTGAAAACTGCTATGTTACCATATTATGTTCTGTTTGAGGAGATATGATAGTTAGTTAATGTTTCTATGATACAATTTTTTCGTTATAATATTACCTGTTAATGTACACATTAACATTTGACTGATGTTAGACGATATGCTTACCAAAGTTATAACTTAGGTTACGTTTTTGAGAGGTAATTGTTATTAGTTTACTGCTTGTTTAGCAGTACGGACTTTTGTTATGCTATCAGTATTATTTCCCGGTCTCCGTAACGGTATGTTACAGGTTTGTTGTTGTACATGTATATTTTTTAGTTCAGCGCGCCCCTGATGATATGTTAGCTTTATGAATGTGAAAAAACTTTGCTAGTATGTTAGCTTTATTCGTTTGATGTGAAAACTCTGTTACGGTGAGTCACATACGAATTTCATTTTTGTTAGCATAAATTTACTATGTTTAATGTAAAAATTCAACCTTATATGTGTAGAGATACTGCTTGAAAGAGTCGTGATATTACGTTATTTTGTCAGGTCAGATGTTAGTTACTTTTGACCTGTTTTTAGAAGTATTAGAACTTTCGGTAATGTTAGTCAGTTTATTCTGTTGCCGGCAAGGATGTACTAGGGTTTGTCCGTCTATTACCTTTATAGTTCTTAGTTAGGTTCATGGATTATGTTATTTAGCTTTATTGATTCGTTAAATACTTTGTATGCCTTAGGCCAGTGTTGAGAGGTGGTTGGTAGGATATAAAAGAACCATATTTTTTGTCCTGTTTTATCTGTTTACTTTGATACGCAAAATATGACTTGAATCAATTGATCAATTAGCTCAAGGTTAGAGTCAAATATAGATCCAGTAGATCCAGCTTAGGCATCAATTAGCTCTGATAAGGCGGAGATTGTACACGCAACCGTGTGGGTGCGTTTGATTTGACTGAATTCTGACTTATGCTTTAGGCGGTCTTGTAAATAATACACTTTACCTTATGATAGTTTTATTCAAAGGAAATTGATTTTCATCGTTTGTTTTATCCAAGATGCATACTGTGATACTATGAACTTGCTCAACTAGGATCATAGCATCAACTAGACAATTAGCACTGAAGAGTGGAAAGGGGCAAAGGGTGGCTGAGGCTTTGACTTTTACTGATTTACTTGCTTTTGGGAGTCAGTAAACGGATATTACACTGTTCTATGTTTTTATTTCAAAGAACTTATTTATTCATGATATTGTTTTTACAACATAATGATTACTCGTATAATTTGACTTGAAATCTCAACTAGATCAATAGAGATCTAATAGATAAATTAATCATAGATCAGTAGATCGAGGTGCACATCAGGCACACCTCTCGCCGAATCCGATCAATCCCTCATGTTACAGATCATAGAACAATTTGATCATGGAAAGGATGGGAGAGCTGCTGGTGAGGTGGTTTGAATTTCACTGATTTTACTTGATTTACCTGTTTTGGTGTCAAGTTACATTTACTATGATACTTTTATATTCCCGAACAGCTTAATTTTTCATGTTTGTTTTTACAAATGATACTTTGAAATCATGACTTGAACAATATAATAGATCATGTTTCCAAAATGAAGAATTGCGCAGTGTCGGCGATCGCGACATCCCGATGGGGATCCATTGTACAATATCATGATCCTACGCAACAAAAAGATTATACTCCATGTTAAAGACCTTTGGTTTTCGTGCACAGTGAAGCACAATATACTGCAACCCGAAAATGATAAATATTTAGGACATGCATGGTATATATAATAATAATTCCATGTGTAAAAAATTTATGGTATTATTAAACAAAGTTTACTATAAATTTGCATAACTCGAATCCTCCTGCATTTCTCATGCAACAAGAAAATCATATTAAAAGATAAATGTTAATCTTACACTTAACGCATTTTCACCACATACAAAAATTATAGAACCATTAGTTTGGAGTCTACATTGTGGCGGAGTGAGAGTTGAGGTGATTGATACTGGATTAAACCGCTACGGGATCTTATGTGCGCCGCCACGAGACGAAAGAATCCACGGAATTCATTACCTGCTTTACTGAGTCCCCAAAAACACCCAGATAAATTTAGGAAAGTTGTCAATGCAGAAATCTAATGTACGCGGATTGAAACATCGAGACAGCTAGAGGGACAGTTCGAGGCGTTAATCGTATTAATGGCAGTTAATCTCTAGATCAGACAAGATGAACAATTAGTCGGTAGTATTGTCTAATGATCTATCTATTACTGTTCTTGAAAGAGTTATAGAGGTTAAGTCAGAGTTAAGTGGTTAGTTTTATCTTCAACCCCACACTTTTATCAACGGAAAGCTACTCTTATGCTAACGGGTACCGCGCTCGATTATTCTCACGTGATATCCCTGAAATCGGTTTCGCCCTTCAAAAAGTATTGAATTTCCTCGTGATTTATCCCCCTTAAAGTGAAAGAGACCCTCTCCTTAGAGATTAGATCAGAGTGTCAGAGAGTCAAATTTTCGTCAATTGGGGGTACGTAAAAACACAACGACGCTTTACACAAGACTTGGACGTTTAACTTAAGTCAAAACTTATGGCGGCAGGAATGTTAACTAATTCTGATATTCCAAGACACCTGGTAGGTTTGTTCGAATTATCCCGGTTTGAGGCTATCCACGGGTGGTAATGCAATGACGGCCGTGTGAATAGAAAATGGGAGCCAGTGGGAAGTAGATTTCTACGTGCGGCGGCCCGTCGGGTGAATGGATAATGGTCGAGCCCCGGCGATATGTGCGGCGTCTGGCGTGAATAGTTAATGATTTGCTTCGTGCGGCCCGATAAATAGATGACATGTTATTGCTCTGTGAATGAAGTGCGTAAAGCCCGTGGATATACGATCCTGTTTGAAAAAGACAATAGGGTTGTACTATAAACATTTTAGTGAAATGTGCTCCATGCTCGCGGGAAACATAAAACCAATAAACTGAAGTATGGCGGCTTTACCTAAGGGTATTATTATTATCCGCTCTGAGTAAAGGGATATTCAGAACATCCGTTTGGATACGACGACGGGTGTTCGGTAAACTGGAGAGATCTAAAAAAAAGATGGGACGAGATTCTGAAATAAGCAAGCATATTAGTTAATAGTTATTTTAAATTGTACAAGAAAAGAACAGCTTATCACTTATAAAAATGTTATATTTAATCTTACTTTGTGCGAAATTATCCTGTATCCACGAACTGTTTGAAAAATGGTGTCTGTTCAATATAAATAGAGGTGTGGAAATCGTACAATACATGAATCCACACAAGGAAATATTAAACTGGAGATTGACTACGCTAATGTTAGCTAATATATCAAAAGCCTAAAAAACAGATCGTATAGAAGTATTGGAGGGAAAAAGAACAGGCGTTAAGATAATAAGTTGCATAAACATTATTTTGTCCTCCCCCAATGAATATATTAGGGGTGGATCTGTATATATTAGGGTGGGATCTGGTAGCTGCTGCGATAGGGCAACTCCAACTATTCCCCCCGCACTAAAGATTACGCCCCTACTCAACTTCCTTGTAGTTAATTAAACTTGTTATAGCGAGCTGTAAGTGAGTGTTTGGTAGGCACCTGCGAAAGATGGGATTGGAACATGAATGATTATATTGACTATGGAAAGACTGTTCTACATCGCTTATTGTAGCACACAAGCTGAAAGACCAAAAGACTGAAAAACAGATAACGTATATCACAAAACTACATCCACAGCAGATATAACTGCTTGGTCTCAGTTATTGAGGATACAACGCGGCAGATGTTACTGAGCCAGGTTTTCTACTTCATCGACAATAATTTTTGTAGCCGATTTCAGATTGAAGACGTCGGTGAAACGGATAGACAACACAATACACATAGCTTTTTCGCCAACACCTCCGCATTTCCAACCCCGGTAGTTGGTCGTCTTGTTCTAGCTTAGTCCAGGTATACACGCCATCAACCCTGATTCGACAGGCGCTATGGTAATGGTCTGTTGACGATGGACAGAGACGAATAGCGGACTGATGTACTCTGAGGTTGTATCGGTCTCCAACTTGAGGAGCTCGAATAAGCTGGTAGTGGAGTGAGTGGCGTGGCAATCTGAGGTGAACAAGTAACAAACGGCTATAAGAGGCAATCCAGGTAAGGCAGGCGCACCCAACCGTAATCGATGTTGTTCGACGTTTCGGAGAAGTTGTACGGGCGAGGTGTTCGATTGCTGACTTGGATATCTGCTCCTTTTCTTCTTCTTGTTGTACTTGGTAGTACTGGCCTGGCGGCTCTGAGCTTCCGCTGTTGACACGCGCTAACCGTAGCGGCGCGATTACGCAGATAACCAGCCAGGGGACGAGAAAAGAGCTGTTAGAGAAGTACAGACAAGCTTTCCCTGGTCTTCTTCGCGCTGCCATTAAGACAGAATGGTGTTCTAGAACAAAGCGGTTAGTCATGTACCATCGGAAAGCATCGGAGTTTGAAGGCTACAACTGCTTTTCTTCTGACTGTCTGCTGATCAATGAGGGGGTTTATACTCTCGGGCTGCTGTCTTTTGATTCCGGTTAGTATAGTTAAAACCCACTTTACCCGCGAGAGTGGTTTTAAATCTGTTCACTCTATACCTGAAATGATTGACCAAGACTCTTTCAAAGCGGATAAGAGAAACGAGATGAGTGTTCTTCATTAAACCGAGCGGGGACATGCGAGTCGTCGACGTCTTAAGATGATCGGTGCAAAACAGCTGAACCCCAGTGTCTTTTTCGTGATTCCGTTTGCGATAAAGACTATACTTATCTTTCCCTTGGGAATTCTATTGAGATTAAAACTTTTGACCCTTGGATTTCTTTCTTTTTGGCCATATTTGGTTATTTTTTATCCATCTATACTGGGTACACCCTCGCGAAAAGTTTGACTATATGCGCTCAAATACTGTTGGCATGTTTTGGTCTCACTTCACTGTTGAATGGGCATTATTTTCTAGCAGCACAGTGGTGTAAGCGCCCATGTATAAGGAGATTAAAGCTCTACGTTCGGATATGCATGAGGCGGTTTCAACACGGAAGGACAGTCGTCGATATAGTCCGCCCTCTCTGCTATACGGTCCACCTGACGATGAATGATTGCAACTCTCTTCTCGTAGCAGTTCTTTTTCTCTGCGAATGAGAAAACGAGGAAGCAAATTCCAACTTGCTAAGGTGCCTCGCAAGCTAGAGAAGGTCTTCATAGCTGCAAAGCGAGAGAATACCACCTGCTCTATCTAATTTGCATCACGTAATGATAGGTCCACCGCCTAAGGTGTCAATAAAAATAGTACTTATACATTCTGGTTCTTACTGACCAAAATTTAATTCATAACATATTAATATCTTACAACGTCTGCACTATGATTTGAGTTTAGGAAGACATCAGAAACTCTTTTCTTCGTAGAAATGTAATAACCTTTCTGGATCTTCGTTTTCTTCGTAGAAAGAACATTAGAAACTCCTTTTTCCTTAGAAAGAACTCTTTCCATTGTAGAAAGAACATTACAAACTTTTTTCTTCGTAGTAATGTAATAATAACCTTTCTGGCTCGTCTTTCTTTTCTTCATAGAAATGTAATAACCTTTTTGGTTCATCTTCTTTTTTTCCATAAAAAATGTCAGCTCCTACTTTGCTTCTTTCCCTTTCCTTCCTCTGGGTATCTTTCGAAAGCAAAATTGTCGTTTTGCCTACTGCTAAAGCAGAACTCTTCACTCAAACGTATGCCTCTAATTCCATCTTAGATGATTGAGGAGCTATTCAATTTTCTAAAATTCGGAATTATTTCTAAAGACTTTGTTTCTGCTCTTTTTGAACTTAAAATTAAGAAGAGTATGGTTTTGACGGTGTTCTTCCCGTGATATTTGAAA
>JABUQX010025074.1:2500-10000 GCA_015478945.1 Trachelipus rathkii | reverse complement strand
ATATAATATATAACCGCTATATAATATTATATAATATAATATATTATATATATATATAATATTAGCTATATTTATCATATATATATATATATATATATATATATAGACTATATATAATATCATATAATAATTAATATATTATTTTATATATATGTATGATATATATATATATATATATATATAATATTAGATATATTATACTAGTAATATATATACTATATATATATATATAGTATATATATTATAACTATATTATATTTATATTATAATATATTATATATATATATTATATATGTGTGTGTGTGTGTGTTGTTCTTCTTAATATAGAGAATATTAAAATGTTTTTACTCTAAAATTTCATTGCTACATTAGTAAAATATACATGGGTGTACATGTATCAATAAACTTCACCTCCATCCACAAACATCTTGATGCTCCCTGATGGAAATGTAACATAGCCTCCAGAAAGCTCTTTTTCTTATAGTTGTTATTATATAATTGATCAGCCTCTTTCTTGCACGCTCACCAAGATCTTGATTGGCCAAAGCACGTATCTTAGATGAAATTTTGAGATGGATTGGGAGGAAGATCTTCAATTTAAATCATTCAACATTAACTATAAATGTTTTATACACATTACTCGTTTCCGTAATTTTCTCTATATGGCCGTCCAGTATAGGAATCATATTATTATCCTTTAATGTTATATCGAAGTATATAGTTTCATGTCCTTCCTTCACTGCAGCTGAGGCAAGCATTCGTTGGCCTTGGACATTATCTGATGCCCAAACAATACGGGCTTTGGAATGATCACAGGGTGTGTAAGGATGTCTAGTTGAAAAATGGTACAGGTGTACCATGATTTTAAAATAAACCAGATCCTTTGAGTATATGTTATAAAGCCCATTGCTTCACCTTTTAAATGTATTGCAAGCACAAACCCTGTTAACGCTACACCGTTGAGATCGCTACTGAATATCATATTCGCTACATTGTACCCATGCACCTTTAAACTCGTGGAATTTTCCTGAAACTTTTACTTTTCAGCTTTATATATATATATAAAAATTTAAATATATACTATATATATATATATATATATATATATATATATATATATATATATATATATATATATATATATATATTATATATATATATATATATATATATATATATATATATATATATATATATATATATATATATAAGTTTTAATGATAGTAAAAAGCATGTTTTTTATTTTAAATCATTTATTATATAATTAGAAACTATATAATATACAAATTTTTAGCATCGAATATATTTACAAGTTCATTAAAACATACACTGTTTAAAAAACATATAATGAAATAAATACAATAGACTCCACATAAATTAGAGTATGATGGTTGAACAGGCCGAGACATAGTTTTTATATAATTAACATTATTATATTTTAAAAATGAAATGATATATAATGATCATTCAAAATAAAATTTAAATCTAAAGAGTCAATCAGGTAGACAGCTCCATTTTTCTCCCTGTAAACAGAAATCTAATGTCCTAATGTTGTTACGTGCTGAGGTGAAGTGTTGAATACGAAGCCGATATCCTTCTCTAGTTTCCATGAGTCTACTTCATTAATGGCGAAGACCCTAAAAATTAAGGTTCGCTTAAACATAGCTTTGTTTCTTCATCGCCCTTTAATAGTTCAGAAGCACGTTGTGTACTCTGTCAATTTCAATGAGTTGAGGATGCTCCAGATAAACAGCAAAGGTGATAGATGACTGTAGACTTCTACTAAATGAGAGACTTAATCCTAGTGTCCTCTTTCTCAAAATGTTTAAATGACTTCGTTACACGCTGAAAGGTCTGCACTGAGATCGACAGCATATAAATTACTATTATTTGCGTATTCTTCAAGATTTACCCCCGTGCAGCTATCACTGCATGAAACAGTATTAGCTATTAGATCGTAAAAAGGTCTCGTACATAAAGATTGTGACCTGTCGTAATTTATTTTATAATTACCCCATCTGTCACTTAGTGACCAGTATTCCTAATGGGTACAAATGACTGTATTCATGAGTAGCTGACCTGAAATTGTGTTTGAGAGAATCGTGAATGCATTTATCATCATTTTCATTTATATTTTTTTATAAATAATAAATTAAAAGACAAAGTTGTCTATAAAAATATGTTTAACTACTTAAAAATCAAGTATTGTCGCAATATTCAAAATATATTTCCATTTATCATATCAAATGCATATAATATAGTACTGTATTTTTGTCATCCGCTACCGTGGTCAAACGGTAGAGAGCGACGGAGTCGCATGGCAAGGTCGTGGGTTCGAATCCTAGTTCGACCTAGGTAGAAATTACCTATAAAGTTCCCCTCCTTAATAGGGCTATCTGAGGTGAAAAAAACAATCAGCAGCCTTTAGTTTTGAGGTGTGCGATGAGTTTATCTCTTTGCGTTTCTGAGAAGAAATTCTTCTAACTTTACATATATTATTTCCATAGAAAAATAAAGCAATACACTATATTGTAATAATTCTTTTAAAAAACATCCTCGAGTTGGTACTGGCTTCTATAGATTGGATTGGTGATTACCAATATACCATTGAAAAAGATTTTTCTTTTAAGTTCCTATTCTTGAAGTTATTTGTATGAACATAAAATATAATTTATTAAAAATTTAACTTTATTTTATTATAAAGTACATCAAGTTGTACCTTTACATCAAATTTCACAATATACACTATTAAAGAAGTTTTTCAATTTAGAAATAGCAATCATTTTTAACGAAAAAGTGAGGCCTTATTTATTGCTCAGCTCTAGGAGTAACCATCCTTTTAATTTGAACCACAATCTTTGATATATACATTATTTGTTCCTCTATTTATAAATACAAAGTCTCAACTTTGAGATCTCTAGCTACTGCAACCACTAAATAAGTTAGGGGCTAGAACCGAACCCCTTCATATTTAACAAATTTCCTTTACACCAGTATTTATTTACATATAGAGAGTGTGTAAGTAAATTTAATGTGAAAATATAAACAGGAAACCTAATAAACATATATGGTGGTATATATATATATATATATATATATATACATATTATATATAGATCATATATTCACGCATTTACATATATATGTATAAGGTTGCTATATATATATATATATACATATATACATATATATTATGCTATGTATATATATATATATATATATTATATATATATATATATATTAGATATATATATGTATATATATATAAGATATATATATATATATATATATATATATATATATATATAAGGTTGTTGCTATATATATATATATGTATATATATATATATATGTATATATATACATATATATAAAGAGATATATATTATATATATATATATATATATATATATATATATATATATATATATATATATATATATAATAGTATATGTGTGACATTTATAAGAGTGATAATAACCTGTTTATTGGGGGAAATTTTCTGATAAGAAAACAACGAATTTTTGAGTATTTTCTTTTATTGTGGCAATTTCTTGCTGTTTGCGTTATTTGCATATATCTATAAATTTTTTAATATTTATAAGACGAAGGTTTGGAAATGAATATAAAATATTTCTAGTATTTGTGACATTTTTAAGAAATTAACAAGGAATTACTTATTTTTATTATTATTATTATTATTATTATTATTATTATTATTATTATTATTATTGCTATACATATTATTATTATTATTATTATTATTATTATTATTATTATTATTATTATTATTATTATTATTTAGTTTTTAATGTTAATTTAATGTGTTTCTAACTTCCTTTTTTTTTATTTTATTTTCAATTATTACTATAATTTAAGAGTATTTTTATTTTAAAAATCCACCATTTGACCGACATAGAAAGGGCATCCCGCTTTTAGCAAGTGGTCAATGATATAGAGGGGAGAACCACCCCGTTCAAAAATAAAATATATAAAAATATCAAATATCAATTTACTATTATCATGGCGTCCACAAACTTTACGTACATTCATCAAATTTAAATTGAACAAATAGCACGACCTAAGTTACTCATTTTTATGAGACTAAGTAGGTGTGAAACACAAAAGAATATATTTCAAATTTATTTTTACTTTGTTAATGTTAATTAAATTACATTTGAAAATCCAGCATTTAATAATGTATTTAACCTAAAATCATAGAAATTATTTTACATTTTCATTGATCTCGTTCCTGAGTCAACCTCTTTATAATAGCCTATATATATTATATGTTACATATATATATATAAGATATATATATATATTTAGCAGCAGTATATATATATATATATATATATATATATATATATATATATGCTATATATATATATATATAGTATCTATATATATATATGTATATATATATATATATATATATATATATATATATATAGCATGTATATACATATATATATATTACATATATATATATTATATATATATATATATATAGTTATTATAAACATATTATTATATATATATTAAGGTTATTGTTAAATAGTTTTTATTAGTTATATATATATATTATATATATATATTATATATATATACATAAATATATACATATATATATATATATATATATATATATATATATATGTTATTATATATATATTATTATTATATATATATATATATATATATATATATATATTTATATATATATATATATATATATATATAGTATATATATATATTATATATATATAAACATATACATATATATATATTAAATATTATATATTATTATTAATATATATATATATATATATATATATACATATACATATATATATATATATATATATTATTATTGTTATTATTACATTATTACATATTGTTATTATTGTATATCCCCATTAAATAATAAGATTGTATTATTAATATTATTACATATATATATATATATATATATATATATATATATATTATATATATATATATATATTATGTTATTATTATTATTATGGTATATATACATATATGTATATATATATATATTATTATATAAATTATTTATATATATATATATATATATTATTATTATATTATATATAGTTATTTTATATCGCATATATTATTATATATATATATATAATATATACATATTATTATTATTATTATATTATATATTATTATTATTATTACATATATTATTATATATATATTATTACATATATATATATATATTCAGTAATATATTATTATTATTATATTATTATTATTATTATTATATATATATATATATATATATATTATTATTATTATTATTATTATATTATGTTATATCTCCAGCAATATATATATATATATATATATATATATATATATATATTATTATTATTATTATTATTATTATATTATTATATATATATATATATATATATATATATTAATATATATACATATACATATTAAGAAAATATATATACATATATACATATTATTATTATTATATACATATATATTAATATTATTATATTATATGCTAGTACATATACATACATGTTTGCATAATATACATGTTGTTGGGTTGTTGTATATATATAATATATATATATATATATATATATATATATATATATATATATATATATATATATCTAGCTTCAAATTTAGGATGTGAAAATTGATACCTCAAACCGGCTAATACATTTCTACCTTTCCTCAAAGTTTTAAACTTCCTTTCTTTCGTGAAATGTTCCAGAGATATGGGGCTATATTTTATCAGTTTGGAAGTAATCCATATTGTGGTTCTTTAATTAAAAGTATCACAATTAACGTGTCAATTTAGGCCTCCATTTTTTGAAGCTAAATTCACTTTCGAAAGTTTTTACTCCCACTCGGAAATTTTGAATCTTACAAGGGTTTCGAAGTTCGGCTAAACGTTAAATTTATCTAAACATATTAATTTTCAATCTGTGAAAATTTCATTGACCTCTTTGAACGAAAAGATCATTTTCAGGTCATCTTTGACCTCCCATTTTTCTTGATTTCAAAAATCGTAAAATTCTGATTCTTCTACCTAATTTTCAATTTTGATCTTAGTATCAAATTAATCAGAATTTCATTCTGATTCTTTGTAAATATAATTTATATCAACACTTGCTGTTAATTATTAGAAAAAATTATTTTTTAATTCTTTATGAATAAAATTATATCATGTTTAAAACTAGTGATTCTTTTGTTTTTGCGAACAAACTACATTATTTTATTTAATGTCGTATTTATGTTTTACAAATAATTATTTTATCTACCATTTGGTATTATTTTGATGACTGAAAGGTTAGTTAATTAAATTAAGATTTTTTTATTGAAATCACTCGGTGCTAACAGCTACAGAAAATTTTTCGATTGTATGAAAAGTCACGCTGGCTTGGAGACCCCACAATTTGCTAATCTTGCTGTTAGAAAGAGCTTCGTCTACTTTGGTTATTCCCAAACTCCAACGACGAATCATTTTATAATGCAGCAATAACGTAACATTTCAACTTGGATGAAGTTTATCCTTCAGGGGAGGATCCAAAATTTGGCTAGTGCTACGGCAAATTTTTACCCCCCTCTAAAATGAACATAAAATTCGGAATTATCGGGCGATTTTGACTCTATAAACACCGTAGCTTTTTTAGGCTCTAAAACGTTGTTTTCCGGTGTTTTTCATTGTCCGTAGTCATTCTCTCAAAATTTTCAATTTTTCAAAACCCATGTTTGTGACATTCTTCATATCAACTTCTAGATTTTTTTCCGAAAGGACTTCAAACTTGAAATATGCATAGATGGGTCCATTACCTACAACCGTGACATAAATTTTTTTTCGAATTTTTGAGTTTTATGCTCAGCGTTGCCCAATTTCCAAACCCACTTTTTTTGGATTTTAAAATGAAAAATTGACATAATTTTTTCCTGTCCAAACGATTGTTTTAGATTATGTTTTTATCACAGAATCCTAAACATTCGCGTTGAATCGCCTTCCAAGTTTGGTTCTCAATTTCGGCTTAAAATTAATGTCCAGTTTTTAAAATTAGGAATGGAAGAATCAACAAGATTTGGACTATCTTTCTTTTCTACTCTTTTTCGGTGTAACTAAAAATGTTAATATTGTCATTCACAATATTATTATTATTATTATTATTATTATTATTATTATTATTATTATTATTATTATTATTATTATTATTATTATTATTATTATTATTATTATTATTATTATTATTATTATTATTATTATTATTAATATTATTTGAGTAATTGTAGTTATTATTGTTTTTGTCATTATATTGTTGTTGTTATTGCATTCATCGTAAATATTGTCATTATTATAGTAGTAATATATTCTAAAGTCGACGATAGTATTTTTTCAAACTAAGTCGACTTTCGAATATATATAAGAAGATATATATATATATATATATATATATATATATATATATATATATATATA
>JABUQX010025073.1:37500-45812 GCA_015478945.1 Trachelipus rathkii | reverse complement strand
CCTGTGGCTTACTTAACAAATCTTATCATAAACCTGAACTAGTTTGGCCTAAAAATCAAAGCACTTATATATATATATAATAATATATATATATATATATATATATATATATATATATAATATATATATATATATATTTTATATTTTGATTATATATATAGATATATACATACTATATATATATTATATATATTTATATATATATATATATAATATTATATAGTATAGTATTATCCAGCAATTACCCTTTTTTCTATGATTATAATACATAAAGTGAAAGAAAGATAAATATATATAATGCTGTAATTACATCAAACATAAAGGCTAACATACTTTATTGATAGCGAAATTAGATATGTATTAAGCAGTTAAGTTATTTGCGGGGAGAATTCATACCATTTTAGAAGCACATGCCTACTGATGTTTTTCATACATTATATATTTATTGCAGGTATGACCTCTCTACTCTTAAAGTTCTCGGCAGTGTTGGTGAACCAATTAATCCCGAAGCATGGCTTTGGTATTATAAAGTGGTTGGAAATAGTGATGTATCCATTGTAGATACATTCTGGCAAACAGAAACAGGTGGACATGTTATTACCCCTTTACCTGGTGCCACCCCTATGAAACCCGGTTCTGCTGTAAGTTTATAAATTTTTCGTGACTTCATTTATTTGTGGTAGGCTTATATTTTCATTAGCTTAGTTCAGATTTTTTATTTTAGAAAGGACAACTTTTCGGTATTATTATTATTATTATTATTATTATTATTATTATAGTATATATATATATATATATATATATATATATATAATATATATATATATATATACTATATATATTTAAATATTTAAAGTATTTAAATGATTTAGGATATATGTTGGATGAAAAAGGGAATGGATTGATTCAGGTATAGTAGGAAAGTCAGACTGTGAATGGCAGGAGGTGAGCTGGTGCATTTTTAAATCGTTGGTGGATGTAAAAGGGGGGACTAAGTCTTGGAAGTGCCGCTTAGGGTCACATGTGGATGTTTGGTTACCTGTTATAAAAATTTGGAGCCCGGTCCCAGGATAGCGGTGCTAATGAAAGACGCGATCCCAAAGTTACACTTCCCACTTTCAAGCACGTCTCTGCGCAATATTATCTATAACACTAATTCTTGGAGTCTTGTGCCAACTTTTCTCTTCTAAAAGAAGTTTGTTAAATATATATATATATATATATATATATATATATATGATATTAATATATATATATATATATATATATATATATTATATATATATATATATATATATATATATATTATATTACTATAATACCCAGTGGACCTCAATGGGTCAGGGTTAAGGTAACCTAAATATATAATATATATATATATATATATATATATTAATATATATATATATTATATTTATAATATATATTATTATATATATATATATTATATATAATATATTATATATATATATATATATAATTATATATATATATATATATATATATATTATATCACGGGGGTTAAGAATAATTTATGACTTTTGTATCGTAAATATTGTGATAAATACTGATAAGAACGAAATTTTGTGGTCAAAAAAGATAGGAGCGAAAAAAAGCTTATTCGTCTACTAAAAATAATATCAGGGAATTCGACTTTAGTGATGGAAAAAAACTGTTCGTCTTCAGAATATAACACCACAATAATAATGACAACCATTATATAATAATAATAATAATTTGATGATGAAAGTTGATTGAAAACAATTTATTCAGAAAAATAACAATATACATAATAATTAAGCTTAACATTATTAACAATATTTAGTTGTAGTAAATACAACTTAATTGGTATACAATTTCTGAAAGGGGCTACTAATTGCAACACAATGTTGTGTCCTATGAGCCCCAAAAATATGTACTAATTAAATTTAAGTAATTGGGTTAAGGATTGAGCTTTTAATCCCAAAACGAATATTAATACAAATAGGAAGTACATAATATTAGCAAAAATAATAATAATTTGTTAATAAATAATATCAATAATAATATTATAAATATAATAGGGAAAAGTTTTTTTTAACAATGATGAAAAATAATATTATTATCAAATAAAATATATCAATAGTAATATAAATAATAATAATAATAATTAATAATAATAATAATTAATAAAAATAATTAACAGTCAATATAAAATAATAATAAATAATAATAATAATAACTAATTAATAATAAAATTTAATAATAATAATTATACTGATAATAATAATAATAACTAATGAATAATAAAATGAATAATAATAATGAATTAATATAATAATAATAATAATAATAATATAATAAATAATAATAATATAATAATAAAAAATAATAATAATATAATAATAATATTAATAATAAAATTATTAATAAAATAATTAATAAAATTATAATAATAATAATAATAATAATAATAATATAACAATGATAATATAATAATAATACATAGACTATAAACCAAAATAACCAAGATTCATGTATATTTGAAACGATTACATAAAATAGTTTACTAATGGTATAATAATAATTTATAATTATTAATTATAATAATTAATAAAAAATAAAATAATAATAGATTTAATAATAATCATTAATAATTAAAATAATAAAACAACTACGACAAATACAAAAACCATATTAATCACAATCACAATTACAATCAATTAATTACAACTAAAAATTATAATAATTTCAAGATAATTATATTAGCTACATGTTTACAACAATAGAAATAATAATTTAATAGTAATAATAATAATAAGTATAATAATAATAATAATAATAATAATAATTAATAATAATAATAATAGTAATGATAAATAATATAATAATAATAATAATAATCAATATAATAATAATTAATAATAATAATAATAATAATATAATAATTAATGGTAGTAGCTAGATTTTACGTAGGTTCAATCCTGGGTTAGTTATTTATTTTCAATATTTATTTGTAAAAAGTTTTAATTTTTTAGTAAAAACATAGTAGAGGTTTTCGGTTTTGATGTCTTGCTGGCATTGAGTTGAAAAGTTTAGCAGCAAGAAGTCACATGCATTGTTATGGTATAATTTATGTATTCTTCAGGAGTGATATATTTAGCAAATCTTTAAACTGCAATATCTTTAGGTTTTTGAATAATGGTTTTGTATGGCTGTAAAAGTCTCTTGTATTGCTTAATGAGGCGAATAAAATCGCTTTTGGGTATAATTCAGGAAGATTAGCTGAGTTACTTGTGGTACGCGTAGATATGAGACAGTAAAGTAAGTGGAGGTTTATTAGTGAATAGTATAATTTCCTAACGAATTGAAAGAGGTACAAAGATCTCCTTAGTTAGCACATACATGTATCTAGCTAGTCTGCTAACTAGGTTGTAATATGTTCTTTAAAAATTGTCAGTTTATCATCGATTGTTAATCCAAGATCATTTTAGCATTCGCACCTATTCTGTTCTACAGTTTTAATTCTATATTTTAAATCGTTAATTGCGTTTGTTGCTAAATTTATGTAAGATGTTTAATTTAAATTTAAGAGATAGCTTATTAGCATCTATCATTTCATTATGTTTGGTTAATGTGTCTGTTTGCTTTACGGAAGAGACTCGGCATCTTTTCATTTATTAAATTGGAGGTATCGTCAGCAAAAGAGACTGAAAAAGCGTCATAGAGACTTAATCAGATCATTTGTATATAGAGTAAATATAAAAACGGTCCAAGAATTGAGCCCTGGGGTACGCCGATTGATGTTTGAAGTGTGGCTGAATTAGGTTTCATTTAGTTTTACGTATTGGGATCTCTCCTTTAAGTAGCTTTTTAAACCATTGTAGGCTTGTCCCTTCAAAGCCAATTTTGTTCATTTTCTTAGTAGTATGTCAGATCAATTCATGTCAAAAGCTTTGTGAAATCTAATAATCAATAGCAGGAGGAGTTTTTTATTTCTATATTTCTGTACAGTTTTTCGTGTTAGCAAATGAGGCATCAGCAGTTGGGAACGTCCTTTTTCTAAATCAATTGTGAATCATTAAGAATATTGTTAGATTAAATATTCTGTTAACTGATTGAAAACTAATTTCTCAAATATTTTACTAATCGTGTTTGTTATAGCTATTGGTCTGTAATTTTTTGCTAGGCAAAGGTCTCCTTTTTTTGGTATAGGGATCACTTTTGCTGTCTTGAATATATTTGGGAAAATTCCTGTCAAAAATGATTCATTGAACAAGTGTTTTAGGGTGCTATTGATATCTGCTGAGAGTTGAGGCATGTGATTTGGGGATAGAATGAACATCACATTTTTTGTTTGTTAATTTCGCATTACCTTTTTACCTCCGGACGGTGATGGAATAAAGGAAAAATGAGACTCGTAGTCTGGGAGAAAGTTTCATATGATGTTTGACAAGGGGGTTTGTCTCTTAAGATTTGCTTACCGACGTTTACGAAGTATTCCGTTTAGTCCGTTTGCGATCTTATTTTGGTTGGTTGTTAACTGATTGTTTAATTAGTTCTTTTTATACATGCGGAGTTTTTTTTTTGTTATCGTTGATTAATTTTATGATTAAACGCCCAAAGTGGCTTTCGAGTCTTTGTTGCAATCCTGGGATTTTTTTTAGAGTAGTGTTTTCTCTTTGCTTTCTTTAGAACTGCCTTTAATTGTTTATCATATGTGTATATACTTGGATGGGATAATTTTGTTGTTTTAAGTTTCGGTAGAGTTTATGTTTTTAGGTTGATAGAATTTAGCAAAGATGGTGTTAGCCATGGGTTTTGAATTCTTTTAGCACCAAGTTTTTTCGCTTTAAATCAGGGAATGATTTCCGTCGTAGCATTTATTTAAGTATATTACGAACGAAGTTGAATTTTCTTCGATGCCTATGTCTCATGTATGTTGGAATGAAAAGTCAATTTCGTTCATTTGTTTATGTATTTCAGCCTTTGATGTTCCCACTAGTCTGTTTTTATGGTGGTGAAATTTTGAGTTTTATTAATAGCAATTTTTGCAAGACATGGAAAGTGATCGGACATTTCACTTTCTTTTATTACGAAGGTTTTAACGTTCCAGTTTAGGTTCCCCCATATATGATCTATTAAGGACGGACATCTATTTTCGACGATGTTTGGACGTGTAGGTAGCGTTATGTAATTGACGAAACCATTTGATAACATTAAGTTTGAGAGAGAGTTAGCCCGATTTGCAATGTTCTCGTTGGATAGATCAATGTTGAAATAACCCGCAATTATTACTTTAGAGTTAAGAAAATGTGTTTTGATAATTTCTTTGAGAGCATTTATGAACTCTGTTTTAGATGAATTTGGGGGTCGATAGACTCCCATTACAATAAGTTGATTCGATTTCATTTTAATGCGAGCTTGCTAGTGCCTCTATGTGGGGGTTGACAAGTGAAATTATGACTTCATGAGATGTACAGAAGATGCCATTTTTAAGTAAAGTGAACTTCCCCCACCCGTTTGTTAGTTCGAATGTATGTGTTTCAGTATTATCTGTGGGACGGGTATAACCCGTCATGTGCATTCAGACATGTTTCGGTTATACTATGCATTCAATATATAATATTTTGGTACTTAGATAGTGCCAGAAAAGTATCTGTGATGTTGT
The DNA here is from genome assembly GCA_015478945.1 of Trachelipus rathkii. NCBI lineage: Eukaryota > Metazoa > Arthropoda > Malacostraca > Isopoda > Trachelipodidae > Trachelipus > Trachelipus rathkii. Next base: position 40,162 of record JABUQX010025073.1, on the reverse strand, counting down.
TTAAGACTTCTGATGTTGGTGGTGGAGAAGAGAGAAAGTGGCTCAGTTCAGGTGTCTTTCGGTGTTTCAATATGTCCGGATATATATATTCAGAGGCCTTCTGGAATTATGTTTGGAAGTGAAAAATCAGAGTTGCTTTCAATGAACATGGGATATCCGTCTTTAGAATATAAAGATGATTTAATCAATTATGAGAATTATTATTATAACATACAAAATATTCGGCAATAATTGTAAAACTGGTAGTTTTGACTGCTCTATCAGCGCTTGTGTTAGAAGTAATAGAAATTGTGATATTTATGACTAAAATAGTTATTAATATAATAATAATAATAATAATAATAATTAATAATAATAATAATAATAATAATAATAATAATAATAATAATAATAATAATAATAATAATAAAGAATAACAATAGATTATTTTGATTAAAAAATGAATTTTTTTTTAGCAAATGGTTTATATTACAGATAATAATTGATGATATAATAGTAATAATAATAATAATTAATAATAATAAATAATAATAAATAAATATATAAGAATAATAAAGAATAAGAATATAATAATAATAATAATATTTAAATTCTTTATAGTGATTATTAAATGATAGGCAAGAGTATTTGTTAGTATATTAACAGATAGAAATAATAATAAATAATAATAAAATAATAAGGTAACGTATTTTAACAAAAGATAAGCGAGGTTTCAACCTTTATGGGATTCATCACAACTCATGTCGCTAATTTTAATGATAATACAAATAGATGAATAAAATAGATAGGTAATAGGTAGATAAAAAGAAGGTTATGTCGATAGTAGTTAGATAGAATATATGGATATATAGATGATAGATAGATAGATAGATAGATAGTTAGAGATTAGATTGAGAGATAGAGGGATAGATAGATAGATAGAAGAGATAGGTTAGATAGATAGACTGATAATAATAGATAGATAGATAGACGGATTGTTAGATAAGATAGATAGATAGTTTGATAAATAAATAGATAGATAGAGATAGAAATTCGAGAGAGGAGAGAGCAGAGACAGAGACAGATGACAGAAGAGAGAGATGAGGAGAGAGAGAGAGAGAGAGAATCATAGTAATGATTAGTAATAGAAAAGTTACAAATGATTGACGATACTAATATCTAATATAATAATATAAAATAATAATAATAATAAATAATAATAATAATAATAATAATTTAATGAATATAATAATGAATAATAAATATAATAATAATAATAATCAATAGTAATAATAATAATAAATAATAATAATATAATTAATAACAATAACAATAATAATAATATAATTTTTGCAAGATTTTCTAAATTCCTAAAAAACCTTCCTAACATTTTCATAATTTCTTTCAGGACGAATTCTTGAATAAAACAAAACAATTGCCTTCTGAAATTGATCCTAGCTTTCGTCCGCTCACGGTGGACATTTCAAGGTATGACTTTATTTTATGAACGAAGCAAAAATTAAACTTAAAATATTACAATTATTACAAATATTAATAAGTAAGATTGAAACTAAAATTTAAAATATGCGAAAAATAAATGTTGAAGTTGATAATTTAGATTGTCTTTTTTTTTTTTTTTTTTTTTTTTTTTTTTTTTTTCCTCTCTCTTCTATGTAAAAATATTTAGTAATCGGACATTTCGTTATATTATTATATTGATGTCCGGTCTATGCCTTCTTATAAGAAGGGGACTCCGCCAGCCTAAAGATCCGAAAATTCCCTCTTTTTAATCAAAATTTTGAAGTAATTTACTATTTCATTATTGTGCTAATTTTTTATGTTTCTTCCTGCATATGATGTGTATCTTAACTTGTTTGTACCTGTGCTGCACATACGCTGCCGAGGGGATCGTCGTTATAACCAATATTGAATGGCGTAACATCCACTGCTCATCTGCAATGGAATTGGTATAACGACGTTGGTACACTCGCCAGCAGAATGGTACATCACGAGCACTAAAGCAAGAAGGCAACTTTAATTGTATAATAACTGTTATAGTGGATTTGCTTCATTATTTTTTCCTTTGATATGTTTCTTAAATAATTCAATCTTGATTCCTCTTATTTTATTGAACCAACCACTTCGCTTTTGTAATAGAAGATGAGTTTTTTATTATCTTTGTCCTTAGGATCGACCAATATATTTAATGTGTTTTTCAGCGTTTTTTCTAACTAAATATTGAGGAAAACCATTGTTAATTAGTAGCTTAGTTATTCTTTTAATTTCTTTATCAAAGAGCTTCCAATTAGATGTTATTTTGTGGGCTCTGTGTACAAGTGTTTTTATTATAGATATCTATACGTCGAATTCCCTTCGGCAGCGTATGTTGCAGCACAGGTACAAACCAAGTAAGATACACCATCATATGCAGGCTAAGAACATGAAAAAATTACACAATTTAGATGAAATTAGTAAATTACTTCAAAAATTTGATTAAAAAAGAGGGAATTTTCGGTCTTAGGCTGGCGGAGTCCCTTTTTATAAGAAAGCATAGACCGGAATTCAATATAAAATATACGAAATTGTCCAATTACTTAAATGTTTTTATATATAAAAAAGAAAAAAAGAAAAAAAAAAAAAAAAAAAAAAAAAAAAAAGACAATCTAAATTATCAACTTCACAT
>JABUQX010025073.1:0-32500 GCA_015478945.1 Trachelipus rathkii | reverse complement strand
CTAAAGTTCAATGTGTTCAGTGCAGATGGACAATCTTAGGGGCGTGTTAGGTGTGAAAAGAATTGATAAAATGAAGAATGAACGTATTAGAGAGTTATGTGGTGTGAAGAAAGGGGTAAATGAGGGAATAAATGAAAGTACGTCGAGATGGTTTGGTCATGTGAAGGATGAATGACAGTCGGTTGGTTAAGCGATGATAGTGGTGAGTGTGTTGGGAATCGATCGGCTGGGAGACCGAAAGAAAAAGTGGATTGATCAGTAAAGGAATGCCTGGAGGAGAGGAAAGCGAGTTTGGCAGAGGCGAGAATAAAGTGCATAATAGGAGTGAATGGATAGTTTTTGTGAGGGGTATGGTTGTGGCCCACCTGGGCCAGGGATAACCCTACACATAACGATAATGCCATAGTGAGGGTCCGTCACGGTCCGTGAAGCTCTAGGGTGATTTTCTGACTGCGACGATTTCACTATAGGTATTAAGAGGGGTGCGGCTAAGGCTGGGCTTTCTTTTCGACTTGTGTCATATTCTTCTACTACTTCTCTTTCTCCGTGCATTTCACGCACCTTACCCCCAGTCTTGGGGAGAAGAAGGAAAGATTATATAATAATAATTATATATAATATATATTATATATATATATATATATAATATATATATATATATATATATATATATATATATATATATATATATATTATATATATATATTATATATATATAAATTTTAATTGTGTTGTTTTAGGAATAGTGCTTCTCCTTTCCTTTGGTGTTGAAGTTGACATTGCGGACGAAGGAGAGTTGAACCTGTTCCAATGGTACTGCAGGGATATTGTATTAGCGCCCATTGGCCTGGAATGTGAGAAACTGTTTATGGAAGACCATGATCGATTTTTGAAACTACTTATTTCAAAAATTTCCTGATACTACTGCAATGAGATGGTTAGTTGACGCTTCTCAAGAATTTTATAATGTTCAAATTTATTCCATTCATTTTGTTATTTGTGTAACTAAAATAATCATTGTTTTTAGGGGCCAAAAAGGACAAAGATGGTTATATTTGGGTTACTGGAAGAATTGATGATATGTTAAATGTATCAGGACATTTACTATCAACTGCTCAGGTATATTTCATTTTTTTTCACAATTTTTAACTTCATTATAAAAATATTCAAATATGAAAATCAGTTCATTATTGCATTGTGTTTGTAAAATCCAGTAGCTTTTTTTTCCACTTCTTTCACTACAACTTTTGAGTCACCAAGAAATTGAGAATTTTGAAGAGTATAAATTAATAAAACTGGTGCGATTGATTGTGTATAGTGGCATTGATGTCCCAAATATATATATAATTTACTCTGAAGTAGATTATTTTAGCTGCATTGATGTGCCAGATTTAATAATTCATTCTAAAGAAGTCAACCCAAATTGTCGTATGAATTGAAATTTGTTGCTTTGCTAGCATTTGAGCACACCAGGGTTCCTTCCAAATCTATGCATATATATCAAAGGCAAGGTTCAGTGGCCTTTGCAATTATTTTATTAGTATTCAAAGTGTCAAAATCTTAAATATGACTCAAACTTCATAGTTCAACTATATATTTCACACATTAGAGGATTATTAGATCAAATTTTTATGTTGAAATAAATGAATAAATGAGAGAACAACAACAAATTGTATTTAGGTTTTATAGACTTGCAGCAGGCATATGACAATTAACAGTGAGGTCTGTTGCAGGTGTTAGTGATATATGGTATTGGTGGTAGGCTTTTGAATGGAATCAAAAGTATTGGTGTCGATAATGAAGCATGTGTAAGAATAAATGGAGTGGAGACTGAATGTTTTAATATTAATAGTGGAGTTGAGGCGAGGATGTGTTAGTTTTACATGGCTATTTAATTTGTATATGGATTGGGTGATGAAAGAAATAAGATAGTTGTGGTAGACTGATGGAGAATAAAAGAGGGCGTAGGGTACTCTGCTTATTTATTGTATACTGATGATCTGGTTTTGCTTGATGAATCTAAAGAAAGTTTGAGAGTATTGTAAAGGGTTTGGCAGGATCTGTAATAGGATGGGTTTATAAGTAAATTTAGTTAAGTGTAAGGTGATGGTGGTGGGTGAGGAGAGTCCACCTACATTTTAAAATGTTGGATGGCGAATTAGTGAGCAACTGGAACAAGTATCCGAGTTTAAATATTTAGGCTATATGTTGGATCAACATGGAACAGATGATGCAGTTAAGTAGGAATGTTATGAGTGATAGGAAGGTGGCTGGTGCAAATACTTGGTGAATGTGTCCTGCATGATGGTATGTTGTTGCTGTTGTTAAATTATAGCAGTGAAACTATGGTGTGGAAGAGGAAGTATAGATCCAAGGTGAAGGCTGTTCAGGGGGATAATCTTAGGGTCATGTTAGGTGTTAGAGGAATTGATTAAATGGGGAATGAACATTTTAGGGAGCTGTGTGGTGGGAAGAAAAAATGAATGAGAAAATAAATTACTCTATACTAAGATTATTTGGTCATACCAAGATGATGGAGGATAGTCTGGTGGTTAAGCGAATGTACAGAGATTGTGTTGGGAATCTACTGACTGGGAGACCTAAGAAAAAGTGGATTGAGTCAGTAAAGAAATGCCTGGAGGAGAGAAATGTGAGTTTGTCAGAGCGAGAAGAAAGGTGCTTAATAGAAGTGAATGGCGGAGTTTTCTGAGGGGGTATGGTTGTGGCCCACCTGGGCCAAGGTATGAACCCCACATTCACGCGAGATGCCATAGTGATGGTCCGTCGCGGTCTCGTGAAGCTCTAGGGTGGATTTTCTAACTGCGACGAGTTCTCACTAAAAGTATAAAGGCGTAAGGGGCTCTCTTTGCGACTTTCATATTCTTCTACTACTTTTCCTGTTTTCGGTGCATGTCACGCCCTTACCCCCAGTCTTTGGTGGGAAGGCAGGTAGAAATTATTATATATATATATATATATATATACAATATATATATTATATATAAATATATATATATTTATATATATATATATATATATATATTATATAGTATATATATATATATATATATATTAATAATATATATATATATATACTATATAATATATATATATATATATATATATATATATATATATATATATATATATTTTATATATATATATATTATATATATATATACCGTATATATATATATATATATATATATATATATATATATATATTCCAGATTGATCTCTTGTGTCAAGATTCAATTAAGAATGTAATTATTCCTCAGACAGTTATTCACGAGGTTAAACACCACTCCCTTCCTGTGTACAAGAGACTAAGAGATTTGATTGATGATTCATCAAAGCATTTTTATGTATTTTGTAATGAGCATCATGGGTAAGGTTTTAGTTTTTTTAAATTAATACATATTTATTAAAAAAGGTGAATGGTTATTAATATACTCTATAGAATTTGGCACCATAAATTTATTTCAAATGAATAAAAGAAGCTAATTATTTTTTTTATCACTTTCATCGTACATCCTCTCCTAGCTAAGCTATTTATACTGTCAAACAGATCAGCGTCGTCTTTCAGCTTTCTCTATCTTGTGGCATCTGCACCATCAAGGTTTGCATTGAGGGGAGGTCCATGCCTTCTCAGAGAATCCTCTACTGATTCCTTCCATCTTTTTCTGGTCTTCCTCTCAGTCTCACCTCTTGCAGCATCCACCTTCATCTTCTCTTCGCCATTCTATTCATTGGCATACTCTGTAGATGATCCCACCATTTCAATCTGACTGCATCCATGCTATGTAGGGTATGCCTCACCCCATACTTTGTCTCTCACCCTCCCGTTTCTTACTCTACCTCTTCTAGTTTCCCCACCTTAGTTCTCAGAATCTTCATCTCTGTTGACTGTATTCTGCTTTTATCCCTCCTTGTAGTACACCATGCAACATAATAGGCACCAGTGCGCTGTTATAAATCACTTTCCTGACCGCAACATTCACTTTTTGGTTTTTCATGATGGAGTTCTAAGCTCCCACCGCACCCCCATATTGCACTATTCTGTCCATGATCTCTATTGTTTCCTCCTTTGTGAAAACCCCATCAAGATATTTATACAATTCTTACGTTTTTAATCTCCTCTCCTTCCACCACCACTCTGTTCCTCTTCCTCTCTACCTATAATAAGGATCTTTGTTTTCTATACATTCATCATCAGTCCTACTTCTCTTAGTTTATATGATATATAAATCACCACGTCCCTCAGCCTCTTTCGATTCTCGCTTCAATATGCCAAATCGTCATACGTCATCATGACCCCCAAATTCACCCATATCCTCCCTCACTCTCCTCATTTCCGCATCTATTAAATATGCAATGAAGAGTCTAGGCAACAATACACTACCTTGTTCAACTCCTGTCCATATTGCAAACCATTGTTTTCATAATCTATCCTTATGTTGCATTTACAGACCTCACACATACCCCAAATTGCTTTCCTTAATTTTTGCAATCAACGCAATTCTCCTCTCAAGCACTTCCATAATCTTTTCCTGGGCACATAATCAAAGCCTTTTTCAAGTTTATAAAAGTAACAAACGCCTTCTTATTAACTTCCACCTTTCTTTCGACTACCATTCTCAAAGCAAATATAAGATCTGTCATACTTCTATTTTTCCAGTATCTATGCTGCTCTTCACCAAGCTGCTAACTGCTCTCAATCTTTTTTTTCTCTAGAGTATTCTTCTACACCTTTGTCAGTTAGATGGTCAATTAGAGATTTTTCTTTATAGTTTTTGCAAACTCCTGGCATTCATTTTCCTTTGTATATGGAGGAAATTATGATAGTTTGACCCCATTTTTCTCTGGCACCTTTCCCTAACACCAACACTGTTTAATCATATATATCTTTATAGATTTAAACTAAACTTCCATTAACATGCTTTTGTCTCTATTCGGGGTTAGTCAGCAACTGTAGGGGGACTTGCAGGAAATTGATCTTTGAGACCTTGCTTTCCTTCTATCTAATGCCACCAAGTGAACACGATCAAGTTTTATTTCATGGCCCCAAAAAGATAAAACCCAGAGCGCTATGCAAGGGATTGAACTCGCGACCCCTCGGTTGAAAGGCAACGAATCAGCTGCCTGTGTACCACAATATTTTTTTTCTCTCTCTCTCTTGCCCTTTCTCTAAAATCATCATTCTTGGTGATTTCAAAGTTCACCACCGCCAATGTCTTTCTTCTAGTTCTCAAGCAGCCGGTGAAGTGAAGTAGCCTTCATTTTTTCTATCCAGAACGAACTTTCAGTATAATAATAAATGTTGTATAATAATCTTCCAGCCTTTATTTCTGATTATCTTGGAGATGAGCACAACATTCTTGACCTCTTCTTAATTTTTAATTCTTCTCCTTACACCTTTAAATTCTTTCTGCCTCTGGGTTTCTCCGATCACCTTATCTCCATATTCTCTTCTATATCTCGTCACCTCTTCCTCATAAAACACCTCCCCGCTTACCGCGAGGAAACATTTGTGACATTTCAGTGTCGCAAATTGATCCACATATGATTATTGCTCCAGCGAGTGGGGGGGGGGAGGGGGTTGGTTAGTTATTTACTAACTTCTTTTGCATTTTCAAAACATTAATTTTTAAGTAATTTATCTTATTAGATTGCAGCTTAGAAAATTTTATATTTTAATAAATTACAAGCTTAATTTATAATTAAAAAAAAATTAAAAAATATAAATATTATTTCTTCAATTTTTAATTTTTTAATTTATATATTACATATATCGAATATTTATGATACACTTTTATATACATTTTATGAATATCATAGAAGATATCTCTATCAATAGTATGATTAATATCGATATATATATATATATATATATATTATATATATATATATATATAGATATATATATATATATATAATATAATATTAAATAGTATAATATACTATTATATTATATATATATAATATATATATATATATATAAATATATATAATAATATCGCTAAAGAGAATATTTCTATTTCTTTCTTCTTTCCTTATCCCACCTTTTTCTTCCAAGACTGGGGGTAAGGTCCTACAAGCATCGGAAAAAAAGCAGTAGGAGAGTATGACAAAATGTCGAAAAGAAAGCCCAGCCTATACCTATTGTACCATTAAATAGTGAAAACTCGTCACAGAACAGAATCCACCCTAGAGCTTCATGGGACCCGCAACGGACCTTCACTATGATAAATCGTCCAAGTGTAAAGGTTCATCCCCGCCCAGGTGGGCCACACATGCACCCCATACAAAACCCGCCATTCCTTTCCTATCAGGCCACCTTTATTTCTCGCCTCTCCAAACTCACATTTCTCTCCTTCAGACATCGTTCACCGACTGATCCACTTTCTCTTCGGTCCCCCCAGCCGGTCGGTTCCCACACACTCACCACTAACTATACATCCGCTAACCAACCGACTATTCATTCATCCTTTCCACAGACCAAACCATCTCCCAACATACTTTCATTTATTCCTTCATATACCCCTTTCTTCAACCACACAACTCTCTAATAAGTTCATTCCTTATTATTAATATCTTCTCACACCTAGCATGCTCCTAAGATTGTCCATCATGAACCACATTCAATTCTTCTCTTACTTATTCCAGACCATAGTTCTCACTACCATTTACCAATAACACAGTAACAAAACATCCCTTCATGGAAGACTCTAGCGCCACTCAAGACTAGTCCCTTTACATTCACCAACGATTTGATTATTGCACCAGCAACCTTTCCTGCCATTTCACAACTTTCCTACTACATCTTGCATCATCCGTTCCCTTCTCATCAAACATGTACCCTAAATATTTAACTCAGAACACTTGCCTCCAGCTGCTTCACCATCTAAACATAACTACACACTTGAGACTGTCCTTCACTCACAACCAAACCTTACTCTTATCTACGTTTACCTTCAAACCCCTCCTGTTACATTACCCTGCCAAATCTCTCCACCAAGCCTCTCAAAACTCTCTTCAGATTCGCACACAGTACCAAATCATTCGCATATTAATAGGTAGGACCCTCCACTCTCTCCAATTCTCCATCATTCTAACACCATTTTCCTGCCATCCCCACCTCGAAATTCTTTTCATAACCCCATCCATATACAAATTGATATATACAAAGAGACATAACACAATCCTGTTCACTCCGCTATTAATCCTAAACCATCACCATTGACACCATTTATTCTTTCACACGATTCACTATCGTCATACATACTTATTGATTCCATTCAAGAAGCCTACCCACCAACACCATATTTCACTAATACCTCCATAAAGCTTCCCTATTAACTCTATCATTACGCCTGTTGCAAATCCATAAGAACTAAATACTCACTATATTCTTCTTTCCCGTCATCTTCATTCACTCTTTTTCTCATTCAGATATACGCTTCCTCTTACACCTCCTAAGCACCTTGTTCTCACCCAATCAGGCCCTTCAGTCACTCGACGCACTCTTCGACCAAAATGCCAGAATATACCTTCCCACAACAACCAATAAACTTATTCCCCTATAATTTCTACAGATTCCCCTTTTCTCCCTTACCCTTATACAAGGGTACATTACCGCTCTCCTCCAATCCCTTGGAAACTATACCCAATAGAACGCTTTTATTACAAACTTCCAAATCCAATCATCACCAAAGTTCCTCCGTTCTTTATCATGTCACCAGTAATTTCATCTTATACCTGCAGATTTTACATTCTTCAACTTTCACACTCTTCCATTACTCCTCCTTACTAATAACCATCATCCCCAAAATACCTATTCTCTTGTACCATCAAACCCCACCACACGTTTCACTAACGACCTCATCATTACTGTTTAATTATTGTGCAGGATTTTCGAAGTGTTCTTCCACACTCCCCTCACATCCATTTCACAGTTACAAAAGCAACCATCCCCATTCTATTCTAAGCAGATTTCCCTTTTCTCATTCTTAACCTTACGCGCTTCCTTCAGAAGAGCTTCCTATTTTCCCCTTTATGTCCTCATTCATCCTCCTTCCAAACGGTTCATTTACCTTTGTTTCCTCCTACGTGTATGCACCTTTTTAGTATTTCTTTTTTCTCCTTATATATATTCCAAGCATCTTTTCTTTTGAAACTTCATCATTGCTTTTAGTACATTCAACCACGCTTCTTTTTACCCTTTAACCGCTTCATCACTCTTCATTCCACCATTCGCTGTAACATTCTTACTTTTACTTTAGCACATCCACATCCTTCCTTTGCACTACTAACAATTGCTTCCTTCATCCCCAGATTTGTTCCGTATCAACTTGTTCACATACAACCAATTTACTAGCGAGCGCTCTTACCTAAACTATTATCTTATTGTCTTGTCATTTAACTTCTCACTCTTAAATTTTACTACTTCCTTTCGTACACCTTCTTTCCCAGCCAACCGTTCCACTTAAACTTAATTTTACATAGACAACATAATGATCCGATAATGATCTAACTCTCACTGATTTAACATCCAACCACATACTTCAACATTCTCCTTCGCTTCACCAACACAAAATCAATACTTATACTTTTCACTCGATACCATCTCAACCTACACCAACTTTATTATACTTATGGATACTCTTGTGTTTAAAGAAAGTATTACTTTACACACATACCTCTCTACTTCACAAAAATCATCACCTTCCTACCATTCTCATTGTCTCCCGACGCCCAAAACCACATGTTATACCATCCTTTTTTTTGATCACCTACCAACCATTCAGGTCCCCCAACACAATCAATCTAAGCTCCTACTCACCCCATCCAGAACATTCAGATTATTCCCAGAAAATCGTACTCCTCTTCAACATTTCCCTCAGATGGACCATACGTCACAACCACACGATTACCTAACCTTTTCAAAAAACTAAATTAGACCAAGATCCACAGAAGTTAGCAATCACAAAGTCTACCATAGCTTTGTCACAGGTCACTCATCAAAAATGCAACTCCTTCTCTCCCTCTCTCTCATTCTCTTCCACACCAGCACGCAAACATTTCACACCACACCACTTAATTCACTTTTCCTTTCATCTTTGTTTCAGTCACAGAGAGCAAATATATATAGTATATATATATATATATATATATATAATATATATATATATACTTATATATTATATATATATATATTTATATTATATATATAATATATATATATATAATATATTATATATATATATATATATAGTAATATTAATATATATATTATATATTTATTTTACAGAATAAACACCATCACTCGCGGCAAGAGCCCTATCAAAGAAGGAGTTAACTCATTTAACGTCCGAGCAGACGAGCCAGCCCAGAGATAATAGCTCAACATTCTTCCCACCCGACAGTTGCGAACCTGAGACCCCTCGCTTTGTTTGGCGAGCTCTAACACTGCAGCATCGGGCGCTTTTTTATATAATTAATAAATAAAATTTAAAAAAAAAAACATATATTTATACACATACACACTTATACATACATATACATAACCTAAATACATTTACACATACACAACATATATAATGGAAATATAATATCACTACTATTAATAAGACTATCTACTACATTACTAATCACTTATTCACTACTATCACTAGACAGTATTATAACGATAACATTAATACCAACACCAATTATTAACACTCACACTTTATCATTAACACTTGTTTTATCACTAAAATTTTATATTATTATTCTATTAATTGACCAATGTCCGAATATATTATTGATTAATTATATTATTATTATTATATATGATTATTATATTATTATATTAGTTTTAATCACTATCACTATCATGATTATTATCATTATCATCATTATTATCATATTATCATTATTATTAATATTATATTATTAATTATTATTATTATTATTTTATTATTATTATTATTATATTAGAATTATTATATATTGACAACAAAAATTAGTGAACACTATCACTTTATCCATTAACACTAGTTTGTCTACAATTAATATTATTACCATTTAGTAGCATTAACGAATCGAATCCCAATCTTCTAGCAACCACCATGTATCGAGCAGTGCCCTCTTGTTGAGCCCTGAAAAATGAAGAATTCGGGAAGGCGTCATTAACCACACAGTTACAACTTAAATCAAGATCATTTGATTAAATAAAAACAGTGATGATGTAAGTATTCAAATATAAATTCCAAATTTTCAACAATCATTATATCAAAATACTGTTAATTGCATACATCTCATTTTTTTTAAAATATCAAAGTTTAAATAAAATTTTTGTTAATCAAATTTTAAAATTTAAACAATTAAGTTTTCCAAAGAAACATCAAAAATTTCAATATTCTTCTATCAAATCTTCTCCGATGTTATTCCCATCCAAAACTAGTAGCTATAATATATATATATATATTATTATATATATATATATATATATATATATATATATATATATATTATATTATAAATATATAAAATATTAAATATATTAATATATTAAATATCATATATCTATATATATATTATACTTGAGCGTTAATGGCAGAAGGCTGGTAATGACACGAAATTTTCAGCGGTCATAATCATTATTGAAACGTTACATAACTTAATTATAGAAGAGAATCAACAATAACAATAAATACAATATAATAATATAAGAATAATAATAATAATAATAATAATAATAAAATAATGCTATTAAAAATTACATTGTGAAAAATTCATTACTAATACTATTGATGGAATGCCATTTAAATGGAATGGAATTGACATATGTTTTTAGGAAGACTATTACATAAAAATATATAAAATTTTGACATAGTCTTTTAAACTGGAGAAATGTCATTAAAAAAGTTATATTATTGTAAAAAAATATAATGTATAATAAAAGACATTTTATATGAATATTTTTCATTTAATATAAACATGCCAGCACATATATAGGCATGATCCAGATACGCGAGAATCAATGTGACACAAAAGAACTAGGTCTAGCAATTACGTACCTTGCAAACAATCGAGGAGAAAAATGTTGTGACGAAAACTACAAAGGCACAATTGATATAAAAGAAATCAGTGGTACTTCGTTAACAAATGTGAAAGGATTCTGTAAATGCTTTTTGAATTAATGCACTAGCTTGGCAGCCTTTTATACGTAGAATGAAAAAACTTCTTGAACGTATATGGCGCATTTTCTACGAAGAAAACGGATAATTTTCAGATCACGTGACAGCGAAAGACAGACAATACTGAAAAGTAGAAAGTGGAACGATGAACATGGCTCCCCTCCGAACGCGGAGCGTCGAGAGATTAAGTGAAAAAGCAACCTACTGGACGTAATGGCGTCCAATAAACGCGATAATAGAACGAGGTGACCAGACGGAAGGTTGCAGTCGGAAATCTGGTTCTGGATGAGAGGAAGAATCAGTATTGGAAACAGGAGGCGGAGATGTCGGAGCGGGGGGCGCCGAGTAGCTGGCGAAGAAGTGACAATGGCTGAAGGAGTGCGCAAAGGTCAGGTTCGTTTGTAGAACAGAGTGATGGAAAGCGGATGGCATGAAGTCGATGCTGATCTTGCGAATCAGAGTAGATGTGCGAGTGCCGAAGGTGTGAGAAAGAGTTGTGAAGAAACGGACATGTCGATAATAAGCCCGTTTGATCCTATCCATATATTTTTCGCTTTGCTCCCCTTCTGTAAGGTGAAGAACTTTCGATAGCCGCTTCAAGACGAGGAAAAGGGCCGTCAATAGCGGCAGGCAATGGGCTGACGGTGTGAATCATGCCGATTAATACATTGAGAGCAAGTCCTTCCAAATCCGGCAGCATGAGTTAGGTTGGGCGGGGAGGATGGCGTGGCAAAGATGGTTTCCACGCCTCGGAAACTGGACGAAGGCGGGACAGGAAATGTCGTGCTGGTTCGTAGTTTTTGGAGAGGGAAGTAAGAACTCGCCAGGTATTCGAATGGTGGAGCCATAGACGAGCTCAGCAGAGGAGCATTTAAGGTGTTCTTTGTACGAAGTTCGGATGCCGAGGAGGACAAGAGGAAGAGTTTCGGACCAATTTTCCGGTGTTCCATGGGCCATAAGAGAAGCTTTTAGCTGACGGTGATCATAACGTTCCAGCCATACCTTGAGCTTGCGTGTGGTTGCTGCAAGAGCGAAGACGCCTAGAGCCGATTAGAATGTCATAATCCATTCCAGAGGTGAGACTCAAACTGCCTACCCTGGTCTGTGGACACGGTCGAGGGAGTGCCAAACCTGGCTATCCAGTTGAACAAAAATGCCTGAGCAATAGTCTCGCTAGAAGTATCTCGCAATGGAATGGCTTCTGCCCATCGAGTGTATCTATCTATACAAGTTAAAATATGTGTGAAACCATTTGAGGGTGGTAAGGGGCCCGACTAAATATCAACGGTATACTGGTCAAACCGTTCACCAGGGGGAAAATGCTGAAGAGTGCGAAGGGGAAGTTGGTGTGCACTTTGGATTTTTGACAGTTGAGACACTGCGTTGTCCACTGTTTAACATCCTTTAGTAAGGACGGCCAGACGAATGCTTACCTATTTTGACTTGACTACCTTTTACCCCTGAGTGCGACACATCGTGAATAGTGTGAAACACCTTTCTACGCAATGGGAGGTACGACTGACGAGGATTGGCTGAAGAGACATCACATAAACATAAGGAAACCCCAAAATTTTCTACCAGTTTGATGTCGTACGGAAGAAGCACTAGGAAACAATGTCTTCGAGTTGTGCAGACGAGCCTTTCGACGAATATCCAAATGTCTGGTAAAAGAAGATAGCTTAAATTCGTGAGAGAGCAGCGGCGAGGAAATGTGTTTTTCCTTTATATGGCGGATTATCAGTTGTGAATGGCGCATAAATTCAAGGTACGGCTTCACAGGGACTGTTTCCACTGTTGGAAGCTGTAATGCCTATGCTTTATGGTAAATGATCAGTTACACACATGGTTCACGACCTTCTATGAAATTAACGGAAATGCTTAATAGCGCTAAATAAATTGCTCGAGAAGCTTCTCTTCCAAAATGCGCGTACCTTGTTTCAGGCGCTGGAACTTTTTAGAAAAGAAACAGCTAAGGGACCATTCGTTCTGATCCACATAAATGTTGCGCACAGCTCCAGCTGAAGTCTGAAACGTCGTTGTTGTTGATATCTAGTCGGCCTGTGTCATTATGGAAATATTAGTAAACACGGAAGAGCAAGGGCTTCCTTGATGGCGTGAAGCATTAGTTTGCTTCGTCTTTCCAATCTTACAGTGACAGACAGCAGCAGAACCTTTACGTGAGTTGTTTAAAGAAGCGCATTGGAGAGGAAGGAAATTTTCAGCAGCGGACGTATGAACCGATAGTAGTAGAACTAAGAACATCCTAAAAAAACGACCGAAGTTGACGCCTGTTTTTACGGGTTTCGGAAATCCGAATGCTGCCACCAATCCTCAATGGACGTATACCTTCGCAGTAATTATGTCAGAAAAAGTAAGGAGGAAACTCCGAATTCACATTGAAAATTGACACATAGACAAATTCATTAGTTAAGTAAAAACTTGCCCTGAGATGTTGAAGTAGTGTTCTTCCGAAGCACTTTGGCAATCCAATAAGTCGTTCTATTAGAGCGAATACGAAAGGGTAAACCACGTAATAATAACTCACGACGACTTCGAAACGACTGACTAGCATTTCGAACACCGTAATGTCTTATTCAACTCGCCGAAAGGCCGAAAGGAGGATAATTTGCAGTTTTTTATGAATGTCTTCCCGGAATTGACGGAAATTTGAAAAAATGCGGCTAATTACAGCACTTTGAAAATGGTACAACCAGAAGGGATGTGAAATCGTTAAATGAGAACATTAAACTATAGCGCGTCTGGTCGAGTTGATCCATTCCAGCAGCATAATCGCAGTCGCATCATCCCCATTCGTGAAGAAACCATAATGTTACATGAAAGCGTAATCAGATTGGAAAGGTCGGATGATGCCCTTCTTCTAAGAGAGAGTTCAGAACTCAGCTTGGCAGCTTTGAGTTTTTTCTGGACAAAGACACTCGTGCATGAGAGAATGGGAGGTCTGCCGGAAGTTTCAATGTGATGAACAACATTATGTTTCACAGGAGGACTTAGAGAG
The DNA here is from genome assembly GCA_015478945.1 of Trachelipus rathkii. Lineage (NCBI taxonomy): Eukaryota > Metazoa > Arthropoda > Malacostraca > Isopoda > Trachelipodidae > Trachelipus > Trachelipus rathkii. The sequence continues at coordinate 18,304 of JABUQX010025073.1, read as the reverse complement.
ACTGGAGAAAGAAGCCCTCTGATAAATCGGTGATTAATAAAGATTCAAAAACATTATTAGATGGAGAAAGATGTATGTCCACTAATGGAAGCGGAAGCACGAATACAAGCGGATGAGAAGTGTCTCAAAAGTCAATGATTGCGGTCTGTGCGTTCAATGCAACGAGAAGTTTGAAAGTGGGACAAAATCCACCTAATATGCGGGTTAATGTGACGATCAGCTATCGTAAGTCGCATACAAAAGTCACGACGGAACGAGAGCGTTAACATGGAGTCGTTTGGTACGCATAAGATTATGTTAGTACCTGCCAGCGCGTAAAGAGCTGATGCCTACTGAGTATGAGTTTTCCGAGATAGGAAAGCACAGCGAAATTGAGCTACCAATCTAACGAATAGATAGTTGGTGATGCGATCTTAAACGCAAATAATTTAGACGCCTTCTGAAACCACCCCAGCGAGTTTACGGATTGTGTTAAGTTTAAATTCTCGAAAGTGCAAGGCTTAAGACTGACCGTGTTTGATCTCCAAAACGCTGATGATTTTCTTACATTATACCCTGTTGAGTTATGCGACGAAATTGAACTAGGAGCTGAGGAGCACAGGAGAAGAGGCGATATTGAGCGAAGAGTAGTAGAGCGACGATACGAACGTCTTTGCATAGTAGGAGAGCGAGAATGATGACCGTAAAATTTATGAGAATGGGTTGTGGTGCATTGAAGGAGGTGGGGGTATTGAAGATTGGGAGGAGGCTCCGAGGGTATGAAAGGAGGTGGGGAATAAGGAATGATTGAGGCATGAAAATGAGACTGCTGAGGATAAGGAATTATTATGTTGTTGAGTGAAAAGTAATGGCGGAGTGGAGAGGGAAGAGAGGAACAGTGAACGCGCCTCCAATGCACCATCGATTGTTAAATCCATGATTGATGTTTTGTAAGACCTGAAGCTGTGATACAATGTAAGCGTATTCTGTGGCAGGTGGGTGTTGAATGGCATTAACCGACTCATTTACCTGCGAGAGAGACGCTGGGAGTAAGTTATTATGCTGGTGGAACCGTCGATGTGCGTAAACTTTGTGTGTAAACACATATTGTCTGCTGTCGAAGAGGGTTTCGCTTTACACAAACCCATATCTGCAAAGTAGCGAGCTCTTGCCAATGAACAGTTAGGATCGACCGTTGTAAAATCGCAGTTGCGCTCTGTGGAAGTTTTATGTAGAAAAAGAGATGCGTACAATTATGTATGCAGTTGCCGACGAGGCCCGTTCAAGCAATTGAGCATGTCAGAAATAAAACTGACGATAATCTATCGCCAAGAGTCCACCAGATCAAAAGTTTTTTTACTTTTCGGCATCGGTTTCCCCCAGCCGGATTTAAAAGTTCGATTCAGTTGCGTAGGGCTGTTGTGGAATGTTAAGAGGTTAAAACGTCTTCAAGCGCTCGCAAAACGAGAACTGTACATATATTTAAGAGGCCGAAATGCGGGCAGGTACAGTGCTTGTATTCGAGCTGGAGCTCGAGCAGCGTAAATGTAAGATCCAAGTCATTGTTAAATGAACTTACCAGTATATACACTAGATGATTCCTGTCTGAAGCAGGCTGTTGCGATATAACATTCATATTTTCAGTATTTGCAGCGTCAGGAGGGGACATGATTTGTAAATGTTAATGTAATACAATTGTAAAAAAATTTTGAAGACAATATTACGAGATCAAAAAAATTGTGCCTAAAATGCGATTTGCACACGCTAAATATTATACAAATAATGGTCAGAGACCAAATAACACGCTAAATACAACAATAAGGTATATAAAGGATGATAAAAAATATATAATAGCCGCTTGTACGGGCGAAAATGGTTAAAAAATAATTGACCTAAAATGAGAAGTCAGATTTTGCTTAAAATTTTCAAACTGAATGAAACTAATATATTTTTTTTTTTTTTTTATTTTGATTATAATATTCATAATCCCATCTGCTTGAGGATGTTGCTCCGGTTGAGACGAGAAGAGAGTTCCAGGTCACCACCACACTCCAGGGTGACCAATATTACGTTGAGAGCGTAATGGCAGAAGGCTGGGTAATGACACGAAATTTGGTCAGCGGTCATAATCAATTAAAAATGTTATTACATAATTAATATATAGAAGAGAATCAACAATAAACAATAATAATAATTATAGAATAATAATAATAATAATAATAATAATAAAATAATAATAATAATAATATAATATAATTAATAATTACATTGTGAAAAATAGATAATATAGTTATACATTGAAATTCAGTTTTCTGTTATAAATGAACAATGTCTATAATATTTACGATTACATAAAATATATAAAATTTTGACATAGTCTGTTTAGGAGATAGGCATAATTTATTAAAAAGTTATATATTGTATATATTAATAGTAAATTGCGCACCAACCATAATCTTACAAGCGATCTTATTTACTAATGTACATTAAATTATATCCATCATACATATAAACTTAGAACAATCTTGTCAACAATGCATCATATGAAATAGTGACCTAGATACCACTATAGCTCTCACCAAATTTAAACCCGGGAAGTACTATCAAAGTGACACAAAAAGAATAGTGTGTGCCTAGTTGACTCACTATAATCGCGCCCATTGTATACACACAATTCTGTAAATGTAAGGTAGTATCTGCTCTCAACGAACCCAACCAAACCTATATAAACGCCTAACAATGGATATAATACACAATATAAAATATCCTACAATTTACTATAAAAACCCATCATATTACAGATTCGCTAAGCCATCACCCTTTATCACACACATAGTCTAATAAGGAATTACCTTGTCTTAAATAGAACTGTTTTTGTCAATACTAAGCACAATAAAGCAACCCTAGATCATCAGGAGATACCATGATGAACACTAAGCATGTATGATTAAACACCACAATGAAACGCAACCTTCTGTGAGTATCCAACATGCTTGCGTACACACCACGAACGTAATCTATCGTTCTCCACGTCTCTAACCCAAATCATCATATCATCAAAATCTGGAGAGAATAACCGCGATTGTAAACAAACTCCAACATCATCGCTCCCTGAGAGCATCAACCACACTAACACATTAATAATTAGAGAAAAATACACACGAGTCGTATAACCGACTTCCAAAAGTATCTTATTCATACATGACTACTTTCATCCATTGGCCACCACTCAATTTACCTTTAATGACCCATAATCAAAAAGCCTACCACTAAATCATCAAACATTATAATTATAACAACACCGTGCAACAACCTTCATTAGTTTAATGTCATATAATATGTATATATATAATAAATATAATATGCCTGCTGCAAGTCTATAAAACCTTATTAAATTCTATTCTAATCTCCTTTTAATTCTATTCAAACATAATCTCATATTCATTCTTTTTCCTAATCCTGTTCTTTCATTTGCCTATTATTTAACGCTACGCCCATCTTTGCTAAACATCTCTAAGCGTAGTGGATAAATTACTACATATATATTAGAAATATGGTTTGATTTTTCACATAAGTGTGAGCCTAAAAATATAAATAATAAATTCAGTTATTTCTTTTCTTTACTTAATTTTCCACACAACTGCATCAATCTTAGAATTTCCTTCTTTTAATCATTCTTGGAAGAATCACATTCTATCATTTCAAAAAAAACGAGAATGTAATGACATGCTGAGGTAAATTCACTGAGGCTTAATTTAATAGAACTTCTTCACACTCACTATAATACCAGTTACTTCTCTGTAAAAGCTTTTAAGGAGCATTCACGGGCATTGTTTGACCTTGTATGGGGTATGGATCGCATATCTGGGGTGGTTCCACACACATATAGCTCTCCTTGAAAAGGTGGAGTCTAGGGCTTCCTAATTTATCATATCTCCTCAAACTGACTCAATCCCATTTCACTCTGGCAGCCACCAAACTGTTACATCACTCTCCTCATACAATCGCTATTATCACAATGGACACTACTCTTCTGAACTCATCATTCCACACTATTTCATCCATTCTCAGTCTAGATCTCTGGCCCCAAACTTCACCATTATGCTCATTCTTACATGCGCTCTACTGGTTAAGTCTGGAATACTCTTCTTTCAGGCTAAGAATAGGTTCAAGTCAAAATTCAGAAATTGTTAACATACATTCTTTTGTTTTCCAAATCTTGCGTTTTTCGCTCACAAGTTTCTAACTACATAATATGGCCATTCTGTGAGCATATACAACTAGTTATATAAACTTTTATCTATTTCAGGAAAATAATGGTAGTAGATGTTGGAGAAGTCGTCAATGGTGCTAATCAAAAGATAACCCTGTCCATTTCCAGCTATGAAATCAATCATACTTAATTCATCTACTTTGGAAAATTTTTGTTGAGATTGCATTGACTCAAAATAAGAGTATAATAGCTGACAAGCTGATTAGGAATCTCTTATTCTTCCACACTGAATTGATATTTACCATGGTGTCAAAGACTCCTTTTTATAAGATAAGGAAAGGTTTGGTAAAGATCTTGTGTTAACAACTGCTATGAAGGATCTGCTACTTTTTAGTTTTGTTGAATTTGCCTGATTGATTGAGGCTGCTAACGATTGAGTTCTCAGAATTATATATATATAAATATATATATATATATAATATATATATATATACTATATATTATATTATAGCATTGATACTGAATAGTTTATAATAATTTAACTTATCAATAATATATATAATATATTATATATAAATATAATATATATATATATATATTATATATATATATATATATAATATATTATTTAATATATATATATATCAAATTAAAGTATCTGGTGAAAAAAATCACATAAACAGATATGAAACATAAAAACAACAAAATGTGAAGAAAAAAAATAAGAGGAATTGCGTTGAAATATTTTTACATAATTTGGAGTTGTCTTTATGGGTAAAAATAAGAAGAAAAAATATTAGCACAAAGTACTTTTAGATTATTTTTTTACTTACTCTATCAATTAAGCTCTTTGTCTCTAATGTAGTCTCATTATTTAAACATCATTACTTACCAGCTTTTCGAATTTTATTTTGAATAATTGTTTTTTCTTGTATTTATTGTAAGTTACATTGTCTAAGGGTTCCAATAATGTGGTAATATATATTATAATATCATACAAAAATTATAAAAATTATAAAAAATTATATATATTTAAAATATAATATATATATATATTATATATAATATATATATATTATAGTGAGTAGTGTGATATAAATAAAAAGTATATCTTATATAAACGATTACATTTAATCTCTTTTTAGTAGCAATAGAATAGATTAATAATACCTTATCCTATAATTATCCTATAGTCATAAATCACTTATATTACACTATACCTTGCCCACTAAACAAAGTTTAATTATTGTAAACCATACCAGAAAGCAAAATTATAGTGCTTTCACAAATACAGTAAATATAAGTACGAAGTAAAAAATAAAGCTAATATAGCAGACAATAAAATAAATAAATAGATAGATAAATGAATATATAAACCGTGATATTAAAATGTTTCTTTTATTAAAGCCTTTTATCAAGATATTTCACAATTATTGCATGGAATTTATAGGAAATTTTAAAGATCTTCATCTACGCGAATGTATTAATGGAATATCTAATTTCCTATCCGTATACTTAGAAATAGAAGATACAAATTTGTAAAATATCAAAGATCTGCGATTGTCCAAATTTCCTATCCATGACACCTTTGAAATATTCATAAAGGTATGCCGAGAACAAATGCGATCAACCCAAAATTTTGATAACCCACTAGGGTGATCGAAAAGAATTATAAGGTGGAATAAGGGATGACGAATAAAATAAATAGCAATGAGAATCGTGTGAAAATAATTTGTAGCAAAAATAATACCCGAATACCAAATAAACAAAACGGCATGAGTTATAGCCTATCGCACAACTACCGTAGTGTGCGCAAACCCTTTTCTTCGGAGGGTTGCCAAAAATCAGGGTAGGCTTGAAGGAAAATATAATAAATAAAAATTAAATATAATTAGGGAGATTTAAATTTTCACTCAAATAATTGACCTGATTTCATAGTTGCATATGCATTGCCTTATTAAGCTTAGCTATTTCTAAGCCAAATTAGGCTGATATAAATAATCTGATTCTAAATGTAATAAATAGACCCTATGAGGTTCAAGCAAGTAAAGCAGAAAGATTAAAAACAATGTAAAGTGAAGCAGAAAGGGGGTAAATAATAGGGGAGGGCAATACCGTAAACAAGCGTTGTAAATGGCCTATAGACAAGAGGCTCAACCGTAGTTTGGGCGCGGAGCTGTAAGCAGCCACATTTCGTTCCTGGTATAAAAAGAGGAGGTTTGCCTAAAAAAGAAGAAATCAAAGAGCAATTGCACGAACATTATACTAATCACCCCCTTGGAGAATGTCAATTTGGGTGGCCAAAAGGTCAACATCCTCTTCTTAGGGGTTGCTGCTCTCTCAATGAATTACTGGCGTAATTTAAGGAAAATTACCGTGGGGCCCAAAAGATAATGAACCTCCTCACATTGTTGTATAGAAACAATATCACTCGAAAGGAGTGTTTTGGTAGGTGCAGATAAAACAATAAATGAAGTTAAAAGCAAAGGGTCAAGGGTGACCCTCAAAATAAAAGGCATGTGTGTAAGCAGAGGGCTCCAAACATGAAGTTAAAAAAGCAGGTATAATAAGACGGGTCAAACCTCAATATTTGCTTTCACCACGTGACCCCCTAACTTAGATGTAATTCGAGGTGCGCTCTCTCCTATGATATTACTAGAAAAAGGTTACTCTCTGCTCTCGCGCGGTTCAAGTGGATGTTAAATAGATTGTTATACTCAAAAAGGCAAATTAGGTGTTTTATAAATATTCACCGTGGGCAATTTTGCCCCACGGTTACAAGTCCGTGTGAGTAAATATTGGAACTCCCCGCCCCTTTTACTATAACTTAATATATCTGACACTCTGGATTTTTTTCATTCTTACATACAATTAACGTTCCCTGAATAAAATTTAATATTCAATTATAAACAAATTTCGAATTTATCCTTGAATTTAATACCTCATAAATAAATGTTTATAAATATTAATTTTTCGAGTTAATTATAAAAATATATATATATAGATAAGTTACTGTAATGTAATTACAGAGCTTCGTTTGTATATACATATAGCTGAAATGTTTATTATTTATAAAATAATAATATTGTTTTATTAGTATTGAAATATAAAAATGAATATGATTTCCTAAAAAAGAATCAAATGCTCGAAATTCTATGATAAATTGTATTTAAATATTTGAATAATAAAAATAATGAATGAACTTACATAGTATATATAATAATATATATATATATATTATTTAAGTGAAAGGAAGGCATTATGGTTAAAAAATAAAAACCATTTTTTTTGGGAAACCATGGTTATTATTAAAAACCACAGTAAAAAATAACCCCAATGGTTTTAAATACCATTAAAAAAAACCCCATGCATAATAATAAAATATTTAAAAAATAATATATTTTTATTAAATTAGGTTTTCACAACTAATAAATGTGATATATGGTTTTTCTCAAATTTTTTTATTTACCAATCTGAATAGAGATAGTATAAACTTAGATATAAAAGGGGCAATAAAATAATAAAAATATTTATATCTTGCTGATTATTTATTATAATTATTTGATATAAAGGTGTGTATATTGATAATATAGTTAATTATATATATATATATAATATAATATATTAATAATATATAATTATATATATATTATATTATATATATATATATATATATTATATAGTATATATATAATTATATATATATATATATAAATATATTATTAGATATATTATATTATATATATTTTCTTTAATAATTCGGCAAAGGGTCTCACTATCCCGTTTTTCAACGGGAATAAGAAAACATTTACTTGAACCGCGTTCAACAGCTCTAGGTTATATAAATTATTTGTGCAGCCTGCGGGCGCAATAGTGACGGGCTTAGGTTAGTTCGCACGTGCTCTCGGTAATAGTAGTGAAAAAAAAAATATTTGCAGTCACTGTGCAGGCGCTACGTCGGCTATGTGGAGTCGGTTGTGAAACGCTCGAGTCGTGATATGTATCGTCACATGCGTAGTGACGGGTGTTACGTTGAGGACTTTTCACTGCGTAGATATATAGAGTATACCTATATATGCTTGACGTCCAAGTATATATGTTGATATCGTTATATTATAATATAACTGAGTTTGACATGTATAAATTAATTAACTCTGTTCTTACGATTGAATATTAGTATAGGTAGTACAATGTAATACAATTCAATAGATTGATTTATTCATTTCTCAGATGTAACATGAATTTAACATACTTCGTTATTTAATATAGAATGGATACTCACAAGAATGACTGGCGATCATAAAGTTATTATCGTCGATTCTCAATCTGGAAACCGTGTCAAAAAGCTTTGCTATGGGCGGAATCTCAATGCTTAGCCGCACTTTTATTGTATTGGTCTAGCACTCAACCCATGCTCTCGCGGGATGCCCCACATGCATCTATCTGCTGAAAGTTATAGGCATATATAATAATGCTGAAGAATCTTCTAGATCTTGATTGGTGGTGGAGTGGATGGTAATATTGTTCTGCAACGCATCAAAAAGCATAATTATCAGAGCTGCTCCGTGAGCTGCTAAAGTGTAAGATAGCAGATCTGCGTGCCCACATTGACGCTCGTGGTAGGATAGTCGCAGTTATAAAGAGTGATGGCTATGTGATGTGTATTTTATATGTATAGGTGGTCGCTATGGAGGAAGATGTAAAGCGCACTATATAAGAAAATTAATTTGAAATGTCACTAGTTTGGTGGCTCATAAAGTTGTAGAAAAAAGAACATTTTAACTACAATAATTTAGGCAAGCATCCACGGCAGAGATACCCAAAAAACCTGTTTTATTTATTCAAACAGATAACACCAAACTACAGAAATCTCTTGCAGGAAGTGCTCCTTATATAACCATAAGGAGGTATAGGAACACCCATAGATATAGGGTCCTATATCTATGCAGCTCGAGGGCGAGGCTAGAAAAGGCTTGAAAAAACGTGGGCACTCAAGGTTAGGCACATATGTGGCACTTCACATTGCAGCGACAGTATGGGTGCGCTCACTTCTATCTCTTCAGTGTCACTCATGTTGGGGCAAGCTCAACTTGCGGCACTTTATATATTTGTGTGCAACTCAAATTGGCCACCTCCCACTTAGATATCTTACTTCCCCCTAGGGCACTCACGCACTCCGGCACTCAATCTCAATACTACAGTAGAACTACTTAATATGAACCTACTACTTCCAGTACGTGTAGCTTACGGTGAGATGGATTGGTAATACCATCTACAAAGCCATACAAGTATAGCGTGGGTCAAAATATGACCCATGTATAACGGCAGCGAAGGTCAAGGTGTGGGAAAATATACATATGTGATGTGCGAAAGCAAAGCCGATGATAGACATATCAAGAAGGACGTATAAAGGCGCTGAAAGTCCCTTAATGGATTGCCCCCAAGGAGATTCTCTCGATTATAAAGATTTACCGTGAGGCGTCGAAAATTTTGTACTCACCAAGAAGGGCCATCAGAGAACGACAAAGGATTATGTGCAGTCTCCTCCATTACCTTGATAAATGTATTTTGAGTGATCAGTAGTGAGATGCTTGTGCTGGATTTAATGTTTCATGGCCAGTGTTCGTTCCTCATTCTGGGTTGTGTGTATTAGTTGTATAACGCATGATATAGTGTGTTGTTGTGTGCTGTTTGCTCGAAATGGTGAAATTAGATGTGAAATGTGAGTTATGATGTGGTGTGGTGAAGGTTTATATATTAATAAATAGTTTAATGAGCATTTTATTGGTTCAAGGGGGCACAACTTCATCCAAAAATTTGATAAATGTTGAAAGGGTATTTTTTCAAGACTTTCGGACTTGTGGCACAGGGCATACATTAAGAAATTTTGATAGTTGTTGGATTGTGAAACAAGCTAAAGGCAGGGAAAAATTTAGATTTTTTGTATTGTGTACAATACTTTAATTGATAAACTTTCAGTTCGACTTTTTAGATGTGATTGGTGGATAGAGATCTCTCTCTCGTCTTCATATCATCTAGGGATTCTTCCTCTTAGATCCTCCTCACCATTGTCGTTTCTTCTTACTTCTTCCAGTGTGTGACTTTACGATCATACTCGTTCGTCGGTCTCTGTTCGGGCCACTATCGTGGCTCTCGTAACAATTATGCTTGTCGTTGGCCTCAATTACTATCTATATTCTCGATTCCATGGCTCATCTCTCCCTTCTTTCTCTCTCTTCTCCCTGCGTGCCTTTCTTACAGTGTCATACGGTCTTTCTTCTCTCCTCTATTATTCACGCAGATTCGGTGAAGGTATTCGCTGATGACTTTAAATCTAAAAAAATGATGGAGTTTGACCCTAAAGGTATATATATTATAAGAACAATATAATAATATTACTCCAGTGGGTCAAAATTTATTGATGTTTACGTCTTGCTAATGAAGGAATATAAAATAATTAACTGTTTAGGCGTTCAAAAATAATATTGTAACCTATGGTAATCTGTCAAACTATATGCACATTAGTAAAGAACAAAAAGGTTTAAGACATCCAAAATATATAGTAGGCTGAGCCCCTAAATGAAGATACAAAAATTATACCGTGTGGAGCTCAAAATAATATGGTCAACCCTCATTTATATGTAGTTATCGAAATAATATTCAGTAGAGTGTATATAATATGATGGTACTCAGTATATTAATTATTATAGATATTACTAATTATATATAGGGTAGGTCCAATAACGTTAACATACTGGGTTTGCTTACTGACAATCCTGGTTGATTTGCGCAACCCTTCTTCGATAGGATTTGTTGCTCCATATAAATTCAGGTAAGTATTGCCGAATAAAATATTTAGGGTTTATATATATATAGTTGCACATATAAAATAATTATAGTAGTAAGTGATGCTCCTAAAAAATAACCTTTAGTTTATTTACAGCTTCATAGTATTTAATTGGTATCGAAATATAGAGAGGGGCTGTGAATAAATTAGATGAGGAAGTGCTACATATCGTGGTACAAATACGATCAGTTATTAGAATTCCACATATTGGAATCACAACTGTTTGCTATTTATGGGCGAGTAACTCGTTTTTTGGGTTGTCTAATCCCCTTCTTCGTATTGGTTGTCTTTTATAAAAGATGGTTTGCCGAAAATAAATATTAGGACAAATAATTATGTTGCACAGAAAATATTAAAGAGAGACTGCCTAAATATTTACCTTGTCCGAAGAATAATGATGACCGCCATGGAAGACCATTAAGGTTGATTTAGTAGTTTCGATAAAATAAGTGTTCTAATGGACCCTCCCCTAAATGGTAGTGTATATGGCCCAAATTTGGTCAAAGCGTCTATTAGATAAGATTCAGATTCTCAAAATGGTCGCAGTTCAGATGAAGGTTCATAGAGCATGGTAAATCTACACGTGGGACAACTTTGCGGATAAGTACCGATAAATAGAACCCCCCTTATAACTTTAAATAATTTTAATATAGTTATATAATATATATATATTAACCTATACTCTATAGTTTTAATTTATATATTAACTAAATAGTATTTATTTAATATATATAGAAAATAAATATTATTATTATGAACTTTAATATAAAATTATATGTTTATAGTTTAGGGGGGCAAAATGGTTATATTATAACAGTTTTTCCAAGTAGGTTGATTTTTGCCTTTTAAAATTCTTTTTAAAATCATAAAAAACTGCATTAAAACCATCAAATTCTAGCATTTATATTATAATAAAAAAACCTAATAAATAAAATAAACCAAAATACAAAATAAATAAAAATAACATGTTATTTGTTTTTTTATTAATTATAATAATCATAAATGGTTTTTTGTTTTTTTTTTTAAAAAATATAACCTTAGGTTTATTTCCCAACACTTATATATAATATATATATATATATATATTAATATTATAATATATATATATTATAATATATTAATATATATATTAATATAGTATATATTCATTTAATGGTTTAAAACCATTGGTTTATAAACCTATGTACGTTTTATAAAACCACATTAATAAAATAATTAACCAATATTTATATATATATATATATATTAGAACACAAAATGTTTAATATAACCATTAAATAAATAACCATATAGCATTAAAATATTTAAATAAATATATATTAGATTATTTGTATAATGGTTTCTTTTAGCTGTTAGGATAATTGGTTTTTCTCATATTTTTATCTATATCGAAGTTAAGTAAACTCTAGAAATAGGCTAATATAAATATTTTCTGCTTAGATTTTTATTATGTATTGTAGAATTAATGTTATAATAATATATATTAATATATATATTATTATAAATTAATATTATATATTATATAATAAATATATATATATATATATTAACTATTATATTACTTTATATATATATTATATTATATATATATTATTATATGGAATATTATAGCATAAATCTATATATAATTAATATATAAATATATTAATATTAATATTATATAATATATATAATATTATATATATATTTAATTATATATTTATAATATATTATATAATATATATATATTAATTAATATAAATATTAATATACATATAAAAATATATATATTAATTATTAGATAGTGATTTAATTTAACACTTGGAATATAATAAAATTAAATATATTTAATATTATATATTATAATATATATATATATATAATATATATAAAATAATAATTTATTAGATATATTAGTAGTTTCTCACTAACTATATTATAATATATAATATAAATAATATATATATATATATATATATAGTATAGTATATATATATTATATTATATATAATATATATATATATATATTATTAATATATATTAATATTTATATATATATATATTAATATATTTAGAACAACTATATATATATATATATATATATACATATATATATAATATATATATATATATATATATATATAATATATATTATATATTATATATATATTAATTTTGTTCCTAATTGGAAATTTACGAGTTTCTTGTCAAAGATTACTTTTGATTCTAATAGTAGCATTCATGTGAATTATTTCTTTTTTTAACCTATCGTATATAGCGCAACATTTCTAAATAAGTATTTATATAATATAATACTTTTATGTATATACAGTATATATGTATATAGTCACTAGACCCTAATTTACCAAGCTAATAATAAATAGCAAATTCTCCGAAATAATTTAAGAACTTGTTATATATTTGGAAAAATTATAGAACTCGATGGAGCTCATAATTAAGACATAACTTATAATATTACTCAAATACCATATACTCAACATAATACAAGATTTTAGCAGAAGTAAAATAAGTGAATATGAAGTATCGATCTATATGGCATATAGATAATGTATATATAAATATATATATATTATATATATATAATATATAAGTAACAGAAGCTCACTTATTGGCGTATATGTTTAACCCAAGATATCAGACCCCACAGACTATTTTACTAATGAGGATGTAGTATTATCTCAAAAGCATAATGTAGATAATTTATGGGGAATATAGTATAGAGTATATATTATCGAATTGTAATGCCACAAGTTAGTTATAATAATTATTATGGTAATACTAAAATAATAATACACTGTTAGCTGTACCTTTCGTTCATGAATGCAATGGATATTAATCCCTACTATAAAGAATATATGAATAACAATAAATCTATTAAAGCTATAACAAATGTTCAATCAACAAGCTCAAAAAAAATTATCATGAAGCATATGTAGAATCTAATGAGTATTTACTATTACTTTTTAACTGACTATAGTATTAAAAGTTTGTGGTAAAATAGGAGTTCTCATAGTCCTTTCATCGCAGCTATTAAATCATATCTATACTCGAAGCCCTTTTGTAGAAAGTATAACGATATTTTCTGCTTTGGATTAGTACTTGTATACACTATATATACAGAGGGTCAGATCCTCATCTTAGAAATAGATTGGAAGACGAATCTAGCTGCAGTTAGCAAAAAGAGGGGAATATTGAGACTTTTTGTTATACAATACTTAATTGATAATTCAGTTTCATCACATTCATATATCAGGTATGCAAATCGCTTGTTCATAGCTACTCTTTCTTCAACAAGTTTTCACCTATCATTGTGACAATCAATTTTTCTACTCTCCTCTCTCCCGCGCACCCTTCTATCAATTTTAACGCATGCCTGGAACGTTCTACAGGTTTATTTCTCTGTCGCCTTCTCTACTCTCTGTCCGCTCAGTAGTTCCCTAACATTTCTCTGTCTCTCTCGGTCTACTCTCTACTCTCTTTCTATAAAAGTGTCTTTTTCTCTGATGTTTTTTTCCCTGTCTTTCTCTGTCTCTCTCTGAGAATAATATATATAATGTAGTAAATATTTGACATATTATATTTTACTCTATAATAGTAATTTGTAAATATTTAGTATTTAACTACAGTGATATCCTCAAACTAATCTCTTTTATAACTTAATTAGTAAAGTTACACTTTATTCATTACATATAGTGTAAATATACCTATTACTACGCTTATCCACGTTTATCTCTCTAATAACGATTATTAGATAATTCGCATACTGGGTGTTAAACGACTAAACTCAAAATCATTATTATTAACAGCTACATACCGTTTTATAATAGGTATAATACAATGATAAAGGAACTTACGAACCAAGTAACCTTTCGGGCATTACGTTGACGTAAGTTTGGGTGTTAAGAACCAAATCAAATCGTTTGAAGAAACACATAGTAATATATATATTATCTGTATAACGTTTATAGGTGTATAAGTAAACGACTAATGCTCTACTAGTGTATATATATATTATATGTTACTTTCAGTCTGACGAAAAACGAGCCATTAGTACGAATTATATGTACATATTAGCTTTATAACATAGTATTAAGAAGTCGCGGGTGAGTAGCTACGCATAAATCATCTATGAGCATGCTATTCCTGATCTCGCCATCACCCGTCGCAAGTATAACAATTTATATATGAGTATTTTCTTACTCGTAGTGAACTCTCGATAATATGATCTGTATAAATGAGCAAGATTATGAAATATAATAGCAACTATCACTCTCTC
The DNA here is from genome assembly GCA_015478945.1 of Trachelipus rathkii. Taxonomy (NCBI): domain Eukaryota; kingdom Metazoa; phylum Arthropoda; class Malacostraca; order Isopoda; family Trachelipodidae; genus Trachelipus; species Trachelipus rathkii. Next base: position 2,989 of record JABUQX010025073.1, on the reverse strand, counting down.
GCCACGGCAATATTATCATATTAGTAGTCCCTCTCATTTGAGATAACACAAGACATTTTGTCTTTTAGCGTTTTTTTTTTTTTTTTTTTTTTTTTTTGGTAAAATAATAAAGAATAACCTTTTTTCAGATGCGATGATTTATATTATGTGACTCGTTGAGTGAAAGTTAGTATACCCTCTATTTTTACTTTATTGAGTTGTAAAAACGTCAAAATAAAGGTGAAATTCTCATATTTTATATACACCCATTGTGTAACATCGCCTGTCTATCGTCAGTTACAGAGCTCTAGATGACTATAGGAACTTTATGAAATATGTGTTTAGCACATGTGGGTCCTGGGATTTCCAAAGAGACTGTACGTAGAATTTCGTATATGACGTATAACATGACCCCTTACAGGGCGCACATCGGTGCCTGAGGTGACAGTTGTCGTCTAGTTAGTGGAGAACGCTGATGAGTGGTGCTCCTATTAAGAGATCTTTCCTTATGGCTAATTGAGTCATTGGAAAAACCTCCTTCATTGATATTGAGAGACCATCATAGTAATAGCCCTAGAACATCACTTCACAAAGAAACTCACATAAAAACGCTGAAAAGAACAACTTGTATTTGAGTGTGTTCGTTTTTTTTGACATAAAAACAAGGTTTTATGTTCTTTTTTCAAAAAACTCGCGTGTGGTTTTTTCCCACCTAATAATATAATCCTCATGATATTGGAATATGTGCGGCACTGTAGGCAGTGAGAGAAAATCCCCATATCATACTTTCATGAATTGTCACCTAGCCAACCTAAGATATAATATTATAATCATGTAAGTTGAATTTTTGTAGCAGATATATATATATTATATATATATTAGTATATATTATATATATAAGAAACAACTATATATATATTGTGGGTTCCATACTATCTAATTAATATATTAATATCCTAATTTATTATTATATAAACTAACTCTGAATGCACCTCATCAGGTTATGTCTAATCGCTTTCTCCATTTATACTATGTACGCATTTATTCTATACTTCCCAGATAATTTACTGTAGTAGCTAAGTATATAGTATATAGTGTCATATCAAGTGAGGACACGGCGTACAATACATTATAGTATATGTACTCAGTTCAACTAGTAATTGTGTATGTATGTTCATATCTAGCAACTAACATTGTATATGTATATCATAGAAGCAAGCTTATTATAATATATGTGTATAACGACTCTATATCCTTCTCAAACTCCGTATGTAGTGTCTCTACAATAAGATAAATGTATATGTGATATCTAGAGATATATAATGGTACTCTCTATAGGTCAGTAGTCCACCCCTAGACTTTTCACTACCGGATCTTCATACCCTCTACCGACTATATTTAACCTTGTGGTACTATATAGTACCTAAATAATATCTGTGGTTTTAATATGACAGTCTTACTAGAACAAATCACTATACCCAGTAAATATATACTATATCGATATATATATATTATATATATAATATATATGCTTAGTGTGTAGTAGTATAACTGTATATCTGATAAGCTCTGATTATCGTGAAAACGTGACATATGTCTCGGTATTAATGTAGGACCAACTTAACGGTATATATATATATCATACTATCACGTAATATATTCTGGATATATATTATTTATTAGGCCTCTCTCATAATAGATACTAGAAACATATATATAATGAATATGAGGTATTCTAGTAGCTATATGTATAATCCTATTAGTACTAATTATGACTATTGAATGTATAGTTGTGAGCACTATTTGAGTGACAGCTTAAAGGGGGAATTATATAATGCAGTATCTTTAGTATGATAAAGAGTATCGATTCGCTAGACGTATATTGATGGACTACTACGACATTTCCTATTCTAGATCATTCAATAACTGTTAATAATAACTATTTGTTATGGGCTTATATTCTGTATATTATTTTTATATGCCAATGGATCAAAAGTTTTTGGCTATGAATCTATTGATGGCATCAATATGTACCAAGTATGTACCAATGTATTGTATAATATAGCATAGTTTACTAGGTATATAATAACTGATATTATGGTAATATAAGTATATAATATATATAGTATATACTAGTGTTAGTAATTAAATGTATTAATTTCAATTACGTACTATTTCTAAATCATATATTATGGAATCAAAAAAGAATTACAGATTTGGTCAGCAACACAGAAATTCACTTGTTACCATCTATGAACTGTCTGTCGCATATGATAGACGGATATAAATGGGAGAGGCTACAGATCTGGTACAGTAATACTGTTAAAGGTGTTTTCGCACACTCGTGACTAAGTTATGCACACATCAACTATACACACACAGCGAATCGATCAGGTTTTATTTATATAAAAAAAATATTATTGGTCATACGCCAATACTTCATACGCATATTAATTACAGCTGTTACGTATTCGCATGAAGCTCACCCTATGTTATATATATATATATATATATTATAATATATATATATATTATATTTATTAATATATAATATAAGTATATATATATATACTAACTATATACACTATATAATATATATATATATATATAATATTAATACTTATATTATATAATATAATATATATTATATATATATTATATATATTATATATATATTATACTATATATATATATATATTAATATTTAATATATATTACATAGGTGATATGATTCTCATAAATGCGAATTCAGTTAAACACGTGTGTTAATATCTGACTATATTATGAATTGATAGTATAAGTATTGCGTATATATATATATATATAATATAATATATATATATATATATATTATATATAGTATATACTATATATATAGTATATATGTGACAAAATTTCTAAAATAAAACCTGTGTCCTTTAATTAGCTCTACGAACGAGATGGAACAGTTACAGTTTATTTTATATTGCGTCTTAATAGGCTAGCTAAGTAGTTCAAATTCTGCGATAAT